>CM077087.1:40946929-41115967 GCA_039513925.1 Platanthera zijinensis
GCAACCTACCAAAGGATGATGGACCGGATCTTCCGGGAGTAGAAGGGGAGGAACCTCGAGGTCTACGTGGACGACTTGATGGTGAAGAGTCGGGACCTTGAGTCTCATGTCCTAGACCTGCAGGAGACTTTTGCAACCGTTAGAAAGTACAAGATGAGGCTTAACCCTTTGAAATGTGTGTTCGGGGCCAGCCGAGGGAAGTTTTTAGGACATCTCCTCACCCCTGAAGGGGTGGAGCCCAATCCTGACAAGGTGAGGGCGATACTGGAGCTGGGGTCTCCTAGGAATGTCAAAGAAGTCCAACATCTCACTGGTAAATTAGCCGGTTTGAGCAGGTTCCTCTCCAGAGCGGGGGAGAGGTGTTCTTCTTTCTTTCGAACCCTAAGGGGAGGGAAGGAGTTCGAATGGACCATTGAGTATGAGAAAGCCTTCGTGGCTCTAAAGCAGCAACTCACTCAGACGCCGCTACTTCAGGGGCCGAGGGAAGGGGAGACCTTGTTCCTCTACCTCGGGGTAGGGACGGGGGCGGTCAGCTCAGTCCTCGTCCGCGAAGAAGGTAAGAGGCAGTTCCCAATTTATTATGTAAGTAGAGTTCTCAAGAAGGCAGAGCTGAAGTACCCCATCCTTGAAAAGTTGGCCTTCGCTCTCATTGTATCGGCACGGAAGCTCAGACCCTATTTCCAAGCCCATGTCATCCAGGTTGTGATGGATCACCCCCTTCGCCGTATCCTCGAGGGGGTCGAACACTCAGGGAGGTTGGCCAAGTGGTCGATAAAGCTCAGTGAATTCGACCTCTCCTACGTTCCTCGAGAAGCTATTAAAGCACAAGTGGTGGCAGATTTCTTGGCGGACTACGTACTGGAGGCCGAAGAAATGGGGGTACCTCCCGTAGCAGCATGGAAGATGCTGGTAGACGGAGCTTCTGGTAGGAATTCTTTCGGGGGAGGGGTCATCCTGGTGAGTCCTGAGGGGACTAGGATTGAGCAAGCTTTGAAAATACACTTCACCCTCACCAATAATCAGGCGGAGTATGAGGCCATCATCGCCGGACTTTGGTTGGCCAGGGAGTTGGGTATACAGGACATCAGGGTCTTCACGGACTCCTTGGTGGTGGCGCGACATATCAGCGGAGAGTTCGAGGTGAGGGAGCCGACTCTCCAGTTGTACCTAGTGAAGATAAAAGGCATAGTTGGACAGTTCCACAGCTTCTCCATTCAGCATGTTCCTCGAGAGGAGAATGCTCGGGCAGACCTGCTCGCGAAGTATGGCCCTCAGGCCGGAGGGACCATGACCGAGCTCTTCAGACCCTCCATAGAAGAGGGGGAGGTGATGGAGATCGACCAGGAGAGGTCTTGGATGGATCCCTTGGTGACTTTCCTAGCGTCGGGGCGACTGCCTGAGGGGGATCTCGAGAAGAAACGGATCCGATACAAGTCTGCATACTATTTGTTGAAGGAAGGAGTACTTTATCGAAAAACGCTGTCTGGACTGTTAGCCCGATGTATATCCGAGAAGGAAGCACCAAAGGTGCTGGAAGAGGTCCATTCGGGAGAGTGCGGGAGCCATTCGGGAAGTCGAACCTTGGAAGGGAGAGTGCTAAGGCAAGGCTATTTTTGGCCTACCCTACGAAGAGACGCAGAAGAGCTTGCCAAAAGGTGTAGAAAGTGCCAAGAGTTTGCTCCCTTGCAGCTCCTTCCAGCGCAAAGGCTGCGAACGATCACCTCTCCTTGGCCCTTCGCCATATGGGGATTGGATCTGGTAGGACCGTTTCCTCAAGCCAGTGGTCAGAGGAGGTTCCTACTGGTCATGGTGGACTACTTCTCGAAGTGGTTAGAAGTTAAGGCCCTGGCAAAAGTAACCTCACAGGTGGTGAGGAATTTCGTATGGGGGGAGATTATTTGCCGGCACGGGCTTCCTTTAGCCATAGTCACCGATAACGGGCCGCAATTTGCTAGCAGAGAGTTTGTGGATTTTTGTGCACAGCTCGGCATAGACCTTCGGTTCGCCTCGGTCCACCATCCATGAAGCAACGGACAGGTCGAGGCAGCAAACAAGATTATAGTGAACCTCTTGAAGAAGAGAGTAGAGAATTTGAGGGGGAGCTGGGTGGAACAGCTCCCCTCTGTCCTGTGGGCTCTGCGAACTACACCTAACACGGCCACAGGAGAGACGCCCTTCAAGCTCTCTCATGGCTCCGAGGCCGTCATACCTGTGGAATTCGAAGTTGAATCGCCCAGGGTCACAGCAGCCAGAGAAGGAGAGGAAAGGTGGCAGTTCGATAATGGAGAGTAGCAGAGGCTTTCCCTCGACCTCGTGGAAGAACTCAGAGAGCTAGCGACAGTCCGGCAGGAGGAGGTCAAGCGCCGGATGTCCCGATACTTCGATAAGCACATCCGAATCAAGCAGTTTCAAAAAGGGGATTTGGTCCTCAAGAAGGTAGATGCTGCAGGAAGAGGAGCCTTGGTGGGGAAGCTCAACCCCAATTGGGAAGGTCCTTTCATAGTGAAAGAAGTCTTAAAGTCAGGAGGGTATCACCTCCAGGATGTGGACGGGATACCCCTGGACTGCGCCCGCAGCGGCGATGATCTGAAACGTTTTTATCCATAGTAATAAAAGTCCTTTGAATTTACTTGAGCATAGCGTTAATAATCCTCCCTCTTGAATATGCTAACACTATACCTCGAGACCCCGAGCAGACCCGCTGACCAGGCTCTCATCAAGCTAGCAGGGCTGTAGGCTCACTCGGTGGTTGGAGGAGAAAGAGGAGAGGAGACCCCGAGCAGACCCGCTGACCAGGCTCTCATCAAGCTGGCAGGGCTGTAGGCTCACTCGGTGGTTGGAGGAGAAAGAGGAGAGGAGACCCCGAGCAGACCCGCTGACCAGGCTCTCATCAAGCTGGCAGGGCTGTAGGCTCACTCGGTGGTTGGAGGAGAAAGAGGAGAGGAGACCCCGAGCAGACCCGTTGACCAGGCTCTCATCAAGCTGGCAGGGCTGTAGGCTCACTCGGTGGTTGGAGGAGAAAGAGGAGAGGAGACCTCGAGCAGACCCGCTGACCAGGCTCTCATCAAGCTGGCAGGGCTGTAGGCTCACTCGGTGGTTGGAGGAGAAAGAGGAGAGGAGACCCCGAGCAGACCCGCTGACCAGGCTCTCATCAAGCTGGCAGGGCTGTAGGCTCACTCGGTGGTCGGAGGAGAAAGAGGAGAGGAGACCCCGAGCAGACCCGCTGACCAGGCTCTCATCAAGCTGGCAGGGGTGTAGGTGGTTGGAGGAGAAAGAAGAGAGGAGACCCCGAGCAGACCCGCTCACTCGGTGGTTGGAGGAGAAAGAGGAGAGGAGACCCCGAGCAGACCCGCTGACCAGGCTCTCATCAAGCTGGCAGGGCTGTAGGCTCACTCGGTGGTTGGAGGAGAAAGAGGAGAGGAGACCCCGAGCAGACCCGCTGACCAGGCTCTCATCAAGCTGGCAGGGCTGTAGGCTCACTCGGTGGTTGGAGGAGAAAGAGGAGAGGAGACCTCGAGCAGACCAGCTGACCAGGCTCTCATCAAGCTGGCAGGGCTGTAGGCTCACTCGGTGGTTGGAGGAGAAAGAGGAGAGGAGACCCCGAGCAGACCCGCTGACCAGGCTCTCATCAAGCTGGCAGGGCTGTAGGCTCACTCGGTGGTCGGAGGAGAAAGAGGAGAGGAGACCCCGAGCAGACCCGCTGACCAGGCTCTCATCAAGATGGCAGGGCTGTAGGCTCACTCGGTGGTCGGAGGAGAAAGAGGAGAGAAGACCCCGAGCAGACCCGCTGACCAGGCTCTCATCAAGCTGGCAGGGCTGTAGGCTCACTCGGTGGTCGGAGGAGAAAGAGGAGAGGAGACCCCGAGCAGACCCGCTGACCAGGCTCTCATCAAGCTGGCAGGGCTATAGGCTCACTCGGTGGTTGGAGGAGAAGGAGGAGAGGAGACCCCGAGCAGACCCGCTGACCAGGCTCTCATCAAGCTGGCAGGGTTGTAGGCTCACTCGGTGGTCGGAGGAGAAAGAGGAGAGGAGACCCCGAGCAGACCCGCTGACCAGGCTCTCATCAAGCTGGCAGGGCTGTAGGCTCACTCGGTGGTTGGAGGAGAAAGAGGAGAGGAGACCCCGAGCAGACCAGCTGACCAGGCTCTCATCAAGCTGGCAGGGCTGTAGGCTCACTCGGTGGTCGGAGGAGAAAGAGGAGAGGAGACCCCGAGCAGACCCGCTGACCAGGCTCTCATCAAGCTGGCAGGGCTGTAGGCTCACTCGGTGGTTGGAGGAGAGAGGAGAGGAGACCCCGAGCAGACCCGCTGACCAGGCTCTCATCAAGCTGGCAGGGCTGTAGGCTCACTCGGTGGTTGGAGGAGAAAGAGGAGAGGAGACCCCAAGCAGACCCGCTGACCAGGCTCTCATCAAGCTAGCAGGGCTGTAGGCTCACTCGGTGGTTGGAGGAGAAAGAGGAGAGGAGACCCCGAGCAGACCCGCTGACCAGGCTCTCATCAAGCTGGCAGGGTTGTAGGCTCACTCGGTGGTTGGAGGAGAAAGAGGAGAGGAGACCCCGAGCAGACCCGCTGACCAGGCTCTCATTAAGCTGGCAGGGCTGTAGGCTCACTCGGTGGTTAGAAGAGAGAAGAGGAGGGACTCAACGCTCTCGGGCCCTCCGCAAATAAGGGTTTGTGTTTTCGTGTTAATGTCCGCCAGCAGCAACGGAGGTTGGCTGATCAGGAAAATTTATTCCCCTTAGCAAAAAAAGGGATGCTTCGGGGGAAGTCATTGCATAAAGAAAAAAAAGAGGAAGGAGAAAAGGGGGGAGAGGGAGGATAGCAGACCCTCCCTGTCCACTCGCGCCGAGAGGAGCCATCCCGCGAGCCGAAAGCAAGGAAATACTCCTCTCACTCATAGAAAACCATGGAGGCTCACCAACTCACCCCAGGAGCCAAGCCCACAGGCAATAGTTAGGCGAGAGGGAAGGAAACTCTCTCTCGCCTATCAACAATCTCGAGGTTTACTCGAGCAATCCCAATATAAAAGAAAGGGCTGGCTTTAAGAAGACGCGAGCAAGAATATATATACGTACATACACACGAGTCATCAATATTTTAAGACAACGCATTCACAAGGTAAGAGAGAAGCGAGAGGCGAGCAAAAAAGTGAGAATTTAAACGTGAGTTATAACAGCGTTTAACACCCTACAATTATGGAAGATGAAGTGTTACAATCTCAGCAAAAAGAAAAATAAGGCCCTAGCCCCTCTCACTCGCCGAAGGATCCTTGTCCTCGCCATAGATCTCGGGCACGAGATCTCGAGCAGTGATGTCCTCGCAGTTGTCTTTTATAACACCTAGCTCTTGCATCATCTTGAGAATGAGCTCGGCGGTCCTTATGTTCGCATCCCTACAGAACTCTTCCACATCATCGTGGGTGTAGCGCGCGAGAGGAGGTGGAGAGGCCTGCGAACGGGGAAGGGGAGCTTCTTTAAGCCTGGCATTCTCCGCCTTCAGCTCTCTTACTTCGGTCTCCAGCTCCTCCACCCGCGAACGAAGTCGATCGGCCGTCTCGGCATCCTGCGAGGAAAAGGAAGAGGTGAAAAAGAGAAAGAAAGAGAGGGTACCGGGGTAGGTGCCCGTAGAACATTGGCAGGGTATCGACTTACCACTCCGCCGCTCGCTTTCGCCAGAAGGCTTTCGGACACCTTTAGCCGATGGGCGAGATCCCCTGACTTTTCACACTCGGCCTCCAGCTTGGTGTGTATCTCCTTCCAGCTCTTGGTGTTGAAAATCAGGCGCCGCGAAAGGCGGTGCGACAGCTCTAAGGTGCGCAGCTGCGAGTGTGTCGTCCTCAGGACCAGGTCTCGCGTAGTGGCCACGTCGAGTGGATCGGGAGTAAGGCCTCCATATAGGCCGAAGCCCAAGGAGAAAGCGTGAGCGCAGGGCTCAGCCTGCTCTCTCCAGGAGGGCAGGAGGGTGGAGATGGAGACTCGGTAGGACCCCTTGTCCCAGATCAGAGAGGGGTCATTGTTGCCGTCAGGGACCGCCGGCCCCATATCAAAGTTGAGATGACTGGACGGCGGAGGAATCTGAGAAGCCCCCTCGCGAGAGGGGGATCGAGGGGTAGGGTAGGATGAACTCGCCGGGGGAGCGAAGGGGGCTGCCCCTTCGGGGAGCGAGACCGCTTTGCGTGGAGAAGTTAGAGGAGGCGAGTGGGGAGACAGAGACCCCATGGAAATTGGGCTCAGTGATCCCGGCGTCCCCGCGAGATCGGCAGGAGATTTGCCCTTCCCAGAGGGGAAGGAGATGGTTTTCTTCATCTTCATCTTCATCTTCTTCTTCGAGGGTCTAAGGCGGAGCGGCGCGGAATCCACGGCCACCCTCTTTTGGGAGGGATGGGCCAGCGATTCTCTGGCCGCCTCGGCCGCCATAGTGGCGAGAGCCACATCGGGGGAAGGCTTAATAGCGCTTCGATAGGGGGGATGCATTGGCATGATCCTCTCTCCTGAAAAGAAAAGAGAGAGCTAACATCAGCAGACAAGCTCTCGCAAGAGAGGCGAGGGATAATGGAAAGAGAAGTTCGAAGTGTACCTTCTCCAGGGAGCACGGGGGGTAGAGAGGCGAGCCCTCTCCTCAGATACCGGACTTCAAAATTCTTCCCCGCAAGGTATTCGCAGAGAAGTCTGTCCGTGCCGCCCACCTGAGGGGAGGTGTAGAAGATTTCAGTAGGAGACACCGGCGCGAGAGAAACTCCGCCTAGATTCCCGCGAATGAATACGAAGCGGGTGAGCCAGTGGTGGTTCTTGTTGGGGGTCTCGCACACCTTCAGGTTCAGCCCCGTGAAGAAGGACACTCCGTCCTGGTTGGCATGGTACACGAACATCTTACGGAAGACGGTAAGGCTAAACTCTATCCTTTCCCTCCGCATGTAGCAGACGAATGCAATGATGATGGAGATGGCATTCGGGTTCAGCTGAGCGGGTACAACGCCGAAGTACTTCAGAACCTGTTTTACCTCTGGCCAAAAGGGAAGCCGGAGCCCAGCCTCAAAGTTTGAAATTGGGAAGGCGAGTTCTCCCGGGTAGAAAGTGTTGATGCTCTCGCCGACCCGGGGAGGGCGCGACTCAAAGCCTTCCGGCAGATAATCACTCCGAAAGGACTCATAATCGTCGGCAGGGAGGCGACCGGGGGGGAAGTCATGATCGGTGAATCGCTTTCCGCAGCGGCTGCGCCCCTCATTCTCTTCGGACCTCTTCTTTACCATTATGGGCGCAGGAAGAGAAGAAAGGGAGGTGGCTGGCGAGTGAGACGAGCGAGTTAGCGCAAGAAGCTGGAGGAGCTAGAGCGCGAGGCGAGCCACAGGAAGAAGGCTACTCGCGAGGGGAAGTCTAAAGAAAGCGTACCTCTTGCCCCGGCAGGGGGGGGAGTATTTATAACCTTCCCCAGCGGGGAAGTACGGGCAAAAGGGTTGCGTCAGGGGAGGGGAAGAGTCGGCCGACCCTTCGCCCTCCGGGCCTCGGTCAGCGGAACGCCGGGTGAGCGGCCTTCTCGAGAAAAGAGCGGTGAAAAGACTGGGGGGCAGATAGCTAATGATGAAAGTCAATAATGTTGAATAAAAATTAATTAATATCCAATAAGAAGCAGTAGTGACGATTAAACTGACAAATTATGAAATTAATTGATCCCGCACATGGCGGGTGGCGAGTTCAAAGAGCGCACAGCAGGCGCTATACCAGTCAATCTTATTACAGGGTAAGAAAAGAAAGTTATTAGGCGGAAGACGAGAAGCGAGAGGCGACTGCAGGAGGAAAGAACGCTCGGGCTCCGTCAGTTCTTGTTCCACCTCCATCGTCCTCCACGGCCTCTCACGCAGGGGGGGCGATGGGGGAAGTGGAAGGCGCGAGCAGCCGCAACACCGCGCCGGGCGAGACGAAGCTGTTGATCGACATCGTTCAGAATTGCTAGAGGATCAGTCTGGTCCACCTCCGTGTCGACATCAATCTCATTCGACAGGCGAACATACTCCATCTCGAGCCAATTAATTTGGTGGTCCGCGGCCTGCTTTCCTTTTTCCAGTGCTTGAATGAGCAACGCGTGTTTCCGCAGCATCTCGGCCACCTTTCGCTTCATCTCTATGGGATCCGCGGGATCACCCAGATAATCGTCAATCTCATCTACTGGCGGAGGAGGCGAGAAGGCTCTTCGCCCAGAATGACCCTCAGCTGGCGAGCCGGCGGCCAGAGTGCTCTCGGCAGGCCCCCCACTCGCACCTGCCAGAAGACCAATGATGGCTGAGAGTGGCGGAAGGAATGACAAGGATGAAACAAGTCAGTGACAAGATCTCTTACCAAATCGGCGGGTGTGGTCCGAGGCGGTAGAAAGGTCATCCCTTTTCGTCACCGGCGTAGAAGGAGTGGAATCCTGGGGCGAGAGGCGTTGAGAAGGGAGTTCGGAAATGTTTATACGGAGGGTCTCGGGACGCTGAGAGGCCTCCAAAAATCTCTGAGAATAGACAACAAATAAAGGATGGGCAGTGACAAGAAACCAGGAGGGGTTGGAAGAACGTACTTCTTTTCCCTTGAGGCTAGCAGGAGGCGGGGGCGTCGACCCCCTTGGATAGGTGCGAGAGGGTTCCTCAGCAAGAATATGAGGCTCAGGAGTTTTCGTCTTCTTAGGAGGAGATGCGGATAGCGGTAGCGAGGGAGGAGCACGGGCTGGGATTTTGTTCAGACCCACCGCCGTCGCCCTATTCCGCTGGCGCACGGCCGCGATGCGGTCCCGAACACTTTGGCTGAGAGACATAGGAACAAGCGTTAAGGAAGGAGAGAGAGGAAACACCCCCTTGAGGGGAGGGAGGTTCTATATTTATAGGTCAGGCAAGGGGCCCACCAAAAGATTCCCTCAGTAAATTGGCTGTACCATCGCAAGCCTCGGTTGGACTATCTTTCCGAGCTTGTGCCAACCTCGAAAAGAGCGGGGATTGTGTACAACCTCGGGCTCGCAGCCCGGCAAGAGGGGCCTAGGCGAGTCGAGAGGGCTCAAAAGAGAAGCTCCGCGGCGAGAGGGGCCTAGGCGAGAGGAGAGAGGGTTCGGCCCGGCGGGTAAAGAGGGCCCAGGCGAGTAGAGAGGGCCCAGGCGAGTAGAGAGGGTTCGGCCCGGCGAGTAGAGAGGGCTCAGGCGAGTCGAGAAGGTTTGGCCTGGCGAGAGGACCCTAGTGAGAGGTGCCTCGGGAGAAGGGTCGTCTTGGTTTCAGGGTCGGTTCAGGTAAGGTCGGGCCCACCTTCTGGGTCCCGGAGATGTTTTTACTCTTTTACCCTGCGTGGGCTGCGTTTAGTCTTTTAAGATAGCGGAGTTTGGCTGTTGGCAGACCTAGCCAAGGGTATTCTGGTATTTTCATAGCGGCATAGTTTGGTTATTAGCAGTCCCAGTTCAGAGGCCTATAAATAGACCGGTAAGGTGCCTTAGAGAGCAAGCATTCTTGACTCCTCTTATCGTTCCTAAGGCACCTAGCTCAGTTTTGGCTAGGGAGGGGAAGAGCTCTAGTTCTAGTCTCTTCCGGGTAAGAGGTGGGACCTCCTCACTGAAGCCTCCGGTCTAGTTCTTCGCCTGGAGAGTGATCCCAAGGGAGTAAGCACGAGCTGCCTCGGTAGTTCCGAGCTTTAGGTGGAGTCGGCTTTGCCGGTTCCAACACATACGAGCCCTAAGTCTAAGCTATTTTTATAAACATCTTCATATAATACAAAATTCTGTTGATTGTCTTCAAGTATAATATATACAAGGAATCTGATAGATGGGGTTGGGTAGAAGTAGAGCAATCTAGTAACTAAGTCAAGAGGCAGAACAATCTAGTTACACATATATTATATGACTTGGATAAACACCAATTTCTTTACAAATTATCACACGGTTTAAAACAACAAATGAAGATAACCATGAAATAAATTTTAAATACATAAGGATTGAATTCTTTGAAATAAAATTTATATAAGGGTCCCTAGGTTAAGATGCAAGTAATGCCAATACAAAAAAAGAGCTAATCAGTGAAACATTGATGTGAAGAAATGAAATTGAAAATAGAAAGTATTGATTTTCTTGTTCTCCCGGTGGATATGATAATAGAGAAATCAAAGCAGAAATCAAAAAAAAAAATCAAATCAGAAATCGAAGCAGAGAAAGAAGAAATTTTTTAACTGAGCGGAGATCATCATTGTCGAACGGGATGACATCGTAAGATTGAGCGGAGGAGGTTGTCACAAGGAGAGGGATCGTCATCATCAAGAGGGCTCGCCTTCGTGGAGAGGGCGTCGGATCGAGCGGAGGTCTTGCAGGGAGTTGAGGGGGTTGGCATCGTCGTTAAGAGGGATTGCAGAAAATCGCGAACTTAGGGCTCCCACTATTGAGAAGATGAAATGAAATAAGAATCACATTTAATTAGGGCTCCATAGCAGGGAAATAGAATTAATCGTGGTTCCCTAATGAAATATGCGGGGATAGGTCAGACATATTTAATTATAATTTATTTTTGTTTTTTTGTGACCATTATATCTAGTTACTAAATAGTTTTGTTTAATGACACAATATAGTTTGTTTGCTAAAAAATATTTTTTGTATCCAAATTTTATCTTGGTCACTAAAAAACATTAGTAATAGTGACTAACAAATTTTTTGTCAAAAAAAGTTAAAAAAAGTTAGTGACTCATGATAAATTAAATGGTCATTATTTTTTCATTTATGTGATCAAATTATTTTTGGCACTTCATATATTTTTAGGCATTTTTGAAGGCCTATTTGAAGATAAGAATGTGATGATGGGAGATTTGAGATACCGTAATGGAGTGACGTGTATGATATATATGCAACCATTCGTCAAATTAAACTCTAAATAATCAGAAGTCATGTAAAGTTCATATTGCAGTGTTTTGAAAAAGATAGGGGCCTAAACTCTAAACATAGATACTAGTTGGAGTACACGTTTGAGAGAAGTTAATTAGTCAATTGAAGGATGCCAACTATGAGTGACTTGAAGGAATTTTGCGAGGATTGACTCGAGATACTGCCATGGAAGTTACGAAATTTTTTCATTTGAGAGTGATTAATTGTTTATTGATATTTTATTATAAAATAATTTTCATTTAGGAGAGAATAAATGACTTTTTTAATGAAAGAAACAACAAAAATTTGATGACTAGTGACTAATTTTTTGGGTCACTAAATAAATAATAAAGTTACTAGATATTTTTTTGGTCACTAAATATTCTTGAACATTTACTTTAGTGACAAAACTTATATTTCATCACTAAAAATATATATTTAGTGACCAACAGTTCATTTAATCACTGAAGACGACTCTTTAGTGAAGAATTACATTTCTTCACTAAAGGTGTATCTTTAGTGACAAAATATATTTTATCACTGTGTTTTCGTCACTAAATGTCAGATTTCTTATAGTGATTGTAAATACAACACACCTATTGAAATTGATATGAATATGAAAAAAAAGTCATGAAAAGAAAGAAAAGATAAAAGACGAATAAAAGATGTTGCATAGGAAAAGAATAAGGGTTAACCTAGTGTTGTGGGGAGGTGTGAATACCCATGACAGAATATTTCTAAGATTTATGTGCGGCCATTGAAGGCCAGAAGCCATTAAAGGCCTTGGGGTCGTTGACGACATAGATGCATTTCAACATACCCTTATGATTTCCTAAACTAATAAAAAGGATAATTGAGAAATTTGAGTTAGAGAATTGAATATGAAGAAAGATTTTGATGATTGAAAGTGAAACATATGAAATATGAACGAAGAATGAATATGAATGACAATATGAACGAATAAGAATTGAATGTGAATGACGATATAATGAAATAAGATTTTAATTTGAAGGACGAATAAGAATTGAAGTATGATATTAAAAAAAATGACAGTTATGAATCCAATGAATACAAATATGAATGAAAGGAATATGAATAAAGAATGAACTTGAATAAAGAAATGAGACATCCTTGAATAACCTAAAAGAACCATGAGATTTAACGAATATAAGAATGCTGAATTATAAACTAATGTTGCATCACTATTGTATTGAACTACATTCCTTACTTATGGTCATTTACTATACTGAAATCAAATCCTTATGCATATTGCTACTGATATTTATTGCCTACATGAATAACAGTTAAAGAGTTATGTTATTCACTTAGTCATATTTTTATGACTAAACCCATCATCATTTTGTTTAGGTAACTGGGGTGAACCTATGTGCGAAAAGAAAAATTTAGTTGATTAAGGATGAACGATAAATAATCGCAACCAAATGAACTAAGATATGAGTTAAGTTTTTATTATGTGTTTTATTTTGTACTCACTCTCCTTACTTCACCCTAAGCAAACAAACTGAAATTGGCTGAGATACAGAATTCTTGTGGGGTCTGAATCTGGTCCTCACATCATGAGGTTGGTATTTGGGAAAAATTAGGCTCTCGAAAATAGCCGGAATCATTCCAACTCGAGTAATCAAGTTGGCTCTTACCCTAAAATGAATGATTATGCTCTCGATATTAAAAAGTTTAATATATGAATTGAGAAATAAGTAACTCATAATGAAGCCCATCAAGTCTTAATAAGCCATATTTAAGAGGCTCAACTAAACTATTTATCAGACCATAATAATGAGTGAAATCCAATAAGAAGCCTCCTATGAACGGAGATGGAACTGAACTTTCCTCCTATGAATGGATATGAAACTTAACTTGCATCTGATGAACGGAGATGAAACTGAACATGCCTTCTATGAATGGAGATGAAACTGAAGCCTCCTATGAATGGAGTGATGAACTTGTCTCTTATGAACGGAGATGAAACTGAAACCTCCTAAGAACGGAACGATGGACTACTAATCTTCTTATTTTACTTTATTTTCTGTTTATTGCACTTTCTTTTTAGTACTACTTCAGTTCAGTACTAATCCAGTTCTTTTCAGTACTTTATTTATAGTTCTTTTAGTTCATCATTCTTCCTTTCAGTTCAGCTTTTCCTTTTAGTACTTTGCATCAGTACTATATTTCAGCAATTCAAGTCAGTATTTATTTGACGCAGTTCATTTCAGTACTTCAATTTAGCAGTTTATTTAACAATATTTTTTTACTGCACTTTATTGCTGCAATTTACTATTCCTGCATTTTTTTAGCTCGGGTCTTGCTCTGACGAGCAGTTGGATTTCTAGTAGAACCTTAGTTAGGGATAACTGTGAGTTGAGTTATTCATCCAAGGTTAGCACCAAATAATGTGCTCTTATGCTCGTTGCGCTCATTATCTAATGTTGACCATCATTTTAAGATGAGAATGACGCTTGCTAGAATTTTTTCATGTCAAGTAGGACAGGCCGCTGCAGACCCGATATGTGCCAGTTATTTATTGAAATACTTATAAATTGGATGCGATAAAATGTGGTGGGTCGGTCATGCCCGCAGACCATTTGTACTAGTGCGGGTGGGTTGACGACTCATGGCCATAGGGAGATGTGTACCACGGGTGATCAATAGTTTTATACCCCGTTAAATTCCTCTGCTGATCGGTCTAAATCTCAAAATTTGTTGGATGTCGCTCACATCCAAGAGTACACTCGATTTTATGTTGGGGCCTGGGTAGTGTGGTATGATCACACTCAGAAGTGGCAGGACTGAACACTATCACTGACGGCCACATCAGTAAGGCCCGAGGGGTTCGCTGCCCTACTTGAAGAGAAGAAGTCCAAACAAATTTGTTTATATGCGCATGTATCGAATGACCCGCCACTAATTTGTTTATATGCGCATCAAGTTATCTCAACTCGAGCCCCAAACTCGCATGACTAGAACGTCCTGATACCAAACTCCCAAGCCTCCAGCTCGCAGGACTAACCCGTCCTGATATCAAACTCCCGAGCCTCCAGCTCGCAGGACTAACCTGTCCTGATATCAAACTCCCGAGCCTCCAGCTCGCAGGACTAACCTATCCTGATATCAAATTCCTGGGCCTCCAGCTTGCAAGACCAACCCGTCCTGATATCACTCCAACCCTATGCTGGTGAGATTGCTACCTTGTTCCTTCAACCTAACCTATTAAACTACTCTTGTCTAACTTTTAGTTGCACTTAGAGACTTAGGGTAATCATAGAATTCCTGATGTCTACCCGGTGAAGGGCTCGCAGCGGTACTAGGGATTACGATATGCTGGATCTCAAATCTACCATTTCAGGACACTTATTATTATTGGTGACTACCCATTATTAATAGCCCACTCTCATTATTTCTCTTGAGTAAATCTAATGACTTATTATATCTATAGGAGAATGACGATCCTTCGTCGGACTTCGATCTTATTATTTTCTTAAGTGGTTATGCACACTAGTGCTCGATAGTAAGTGGTGAAATAACCTAGAATTCCAACCAGACTTTCAGGTTCTCTCCAACATTTCTTTAAATCAGTTGGATTCCACTACCCTGAATGCCATACTTAACCCACTCTTATGCACCCATTACATAGACGGAGCGAACTCAAAAACCCTTAATTGTGGTGCAAACCTACTTGTTGATCTTCATGAACTGAAAACACTTCTAATTAATGATGCACCAAGACCTTATTCTTGACTTTAGGTGGTCGGGTAACATTTTCATGTGCTTTGAATGACCTAAATATTATATGTCAACTTTTGCTAAATGCAGTCCAAAGTCTATCCTTAGCCCATATGAGGTGACTTCCAATTTCTTGAACAAATGACCTCCAAATTTTTATCGTGAATTCACCATATGGTAGTTAGTGGGAAATCAAAAATTCACAAATTTCTAATTAATTTTTCCATAATTAAAATTATTTATTTATGTGACCTAAGTCACATTGAACATGATCTACCAAGACCAGAGGTCCTTAAGGTCTAATTAGTTTATCCAGTGTTCAACTTGGTATGAAAGGTCTGTGTACAAACTTTCCTTATTTTTCAGAGTGAATTGACCCATATTTTCTATTTATGAATATTAATACCATGTTATCCATTTTCAAAGGAAGTACCAGAAATAATGTATCAAAAATTTAGATAAAATTCCTAGATGATAATAATGTCATGGAATTGGTCAAAACAAATTTTCATAATTTTCCATAAAAATTTGACTTATGAATTTTACAATCTAAGATATTTATAAAAATGCCACTATTCATATAAACATCATTCTATCCATCCAAAAATATTAAGAAAATTTACAGAGGTCTATAGTACTAAATTAAAGCTCTAGCAAAAGTTTCATATTTTTCCAAGCATATAATTCATATTTCTAACCAACAACATTTAAGGGCATAAAAGTAATTTGCACTAATCTTCACATGAAATAAATTCCAAAAATACTCATAAAGTTTCCAGAGAAACAAAATAGTATTTTAGGGCTTGTGTCAATGATTTAGAACTTTTCAAGTTAATATTCCCATATTTTCCTATCATGTCATAAAAGTGTGCAATATTTATATTAAAAAAAACTATAGGATTTTTTATTCCAATAATCCTATCTTCTCTATGGATGGTGTATTTCATTTCCATAAACCCTTAGCCAAATTTTAATTGTCATGCAATGAGTCACATGGGCTTAATTCTCATTTTTGCCCTTTTTGCTATTGGCACACCATACACACTTATACCTTCATCATACAAGTTGGATCCTCTAACATGCAGAGGTCCAAATGACTATAAAATTTTACCGGGGTACTAAAATGATATTAGAGTCATGCCACCCAAATTTGGGGTTGTTTGGAGTGTAAATCTCCCTAAATCACATTTAATTTATAAATTAAATTATGGATTAAAACTATAGGAAAATATTCTCCAAAAATTCTAATTTTTGGGCACACGCTATATCTAGTATATACACATGCATGACCCAAATTTCATTACATGTGGAATTGTAACCTATCATATTTACCCATTTTAATTTCTGACCTAGGCTGGGAGCAGTCCTAGGAGAATAAGCCTACAAGGAGATACAATGCTCCAAATAGCTTGATTAAGGTTTCTAATTAAAGGTAAAACATAATTCTAATTTTTGGGCACACGCTATATCAAGTATATACACATGCATGGCCCAAATTTCATTGCATGTGGAATTGTAACCTATCATATTTACCAATTTTAATTTCTAACCTAGACTAGGAGCAGTCCTAGGAGAATAGGCCTACAACGAGATACAATGCTCCAAATGGCTTGATTAAGGTTCATAATTAAAGTTAAAACCAAGATCTACATTTTTCATGTTGAGAACATTTTCTGAATCTGCCTCTAAACATCCTAAAATTAGCATGCACGGTACTGTAAATAATGTGATAGAAAATCACATAATGCTATAGTTTAATATCCATCATAATGGACAGCATCCCATCATCTTCTTCCTCTAACCGACGGTCAAGATTGCCATGACCTGGGCCACTTTGATCTATCTTTTCCCGGCCATCCAGCCACCTCCTCGGTCGGCCACAACCACCGCCACCTCCATTGAGGTGAGGACATGCGTTTGGCGGCGACTTGGCCGCCGGAGACCGCAGTTTCCGGCAAACCCGAGCTCCCTCAAAAATCCAAAATTTCTTGATTTGCTCTCATGGAATCGGGCTTAATTAAGCATGATATCTCTCCTAATTAATCTAAGAAGCTATCACAATGGGAGAGGAGGAGAAATAAACCTTGATTGGGACCCGATGGCAGCGATGGTAGCAGTTGGCCATGGATTTTCTCCTCTCTGGAGAGCTTGCTCCCGAACCCATTTCTCCATCGTTTTCCTTGATCCAGGGGTCAAATTCAACTCTCTTCCACCTTCTAAAGCTAATGGGATGGTAGAAATTAGCTGATATTGGCTGTATAGTGAGTTGTCAACATGGGTAGTTCGGCCACCACTTTGGATGATCCTCCTTGGTTCTAAGTGGCACCTTAATTTATGGAATTATGCTGGAAATTAATTTGTGAGCTCAAAAATGAGCTTGGGAAGGGAGGAGGAGGGCCACATGGCCTCTATCCCCCCCATTTTCCTTTTTTCTCTCTCTTGATTTTAGGGGAAATGACCAATATACCCCCATGCATCTTATCTCTCTCCAATTTCAGAGGGCATGGATGGTCATTAGGTTAATGGCCATCTAATGGGCCATGGTTCAAGGCCTTAGCCATTTGGGAATGAGCTTGGTTCTTAAATTCCATATTTAGGCCTAAGGTTGACCATGTTTGACTTTAGGGTTTACTTGGTCAATTTGATGAGTGGGCTGGCCCCATATGATGGTCATGAGTCCTATGACACCACCCAACATTGGTTGGGTCATAGTCCATGGACTTAGCCCATTGGAATTGGGCTTGGCTCCTTAATTCTCTATTTAGGCTTAGAGTTGACCAAGTTTGGCTTTAGAGTTGACTTGGTCAATTTGATGAGTAGGTTGGCCCCACATGATGGTCATGAGGCCCATGAAACCACCCAACATGTGTTGGGCCATGGTGATGCCCCACTTGGGCTAATAGAGCCTATATAAGTGATTTTGACCAAATTAGGGTTATGGTTGACTTTGATCAAATTGAAACAATGGGTGACCATGTGATGGAGCTTTATGGTCCAATGCACTCCAATTAGGGTTTAGAGTTTAGTGGTGGGGTCAAATTGGCCATGTGATGCTCAATTGAGCCACTTAGGGTTGAATTGACCCATGTTGACCTTAAGGGCAGTTTGGTCAAATTGGCCAATTTTGTGACCCTATGATAGGGCTTCTAGGTCACTTAGGTTTCTCTTAGGGTTAGAGACATGGTGGTGAGATCAGTTTGTTCTTGTGGTTTAAATTTGGGCTAGATTGGCTTGAGTTGAATTGAACACTAAAGTGGGCCCCATGTGAGCTAACCCTATCTCATTGGGTCCTAAGGTCACTATCTAGCGTAATCCACCACACTCACCACATGTCCTACCCTAATATGTGTGTGTTAAGGGGTCTAGAAAAAAAAAGGATGTTACAGGAAGTCACTCTGTGGCAGATGGTTGAAGTTTAGTCCCGAGAAGATCCCACAGACCAGGCTCACACTAGCTAGAAGGGCCAGAAGTCACTCAGTGGTAGATGGTTGAAGTTTAGTCCCGTGAAGATCCAGTTGACCAGGCTCACACTAGCTGGTAGGGTCGAAAGTTACATGGTGGCAGATGGTTGAAGTTTATCCCCGAGAAGATCCTGCTAGCCAGGCTCCCACTGACTGGCAGGGCCGGAAGTCACTTTATGGTAGATGGTTGAAGTTTAACCCCGAGAAGATCCTGCTAACTAGGCTTCCACTAGCTGGCAGGTTTGGAAGTCACTCGGTGGCAGATGGTTGAAGTTTAGCCCCGAGAGATCCCATTGACAAGGCTCTAACTAGCTGGCAGAGCCGAAAGTCACTCTGTGCCAGATGGTTGAAGTTTAGCCCCGAGAAAATCCCGCAGACCAAGCTACCACTAGATGGTAGAGCCGGAAGTCACTCAGTAGCAGGTGGTTCAAGTTTAGCCTCGAGAAGATCCTACTGACCAGAATCACACTAGCTGATAGGGCCGGAAGTCACTCGGTGCCAGATGGTAGAAGTTTAGCCCTGAGAAGATCCCGCTAATAAGGCTCACACAAGATGGCAGGGCCAGAAGTCACTTGGTGGCAGATAATTGAAGTTTAGCCCCGAGAAGATCCCGCTAACAAGACTCCCACTTGTTGGAAGGGCCAGAAGTCACTCGGTAGCAGATGGTTGAAGTTTAGCCCCGAGAAGATCCCGGTGACCAGACTCCCACAAGATGGCAGGACCGGAAGTCACTCATTGGCAGTTGGTAGTAATGTTAGCTCTAAGCAGACCCGCTGACTAGGCTCTCATTAGCTGGCAGGTCCGTAGGCTCACTTGGTGCTAGGGGAAAGAGTTTGAAACCACTGTCAATAATATCGCTAACAAGCTGGGGCTGGAAGTTGCTCGGCAGCAGGTTAAGGGTGGGCGAGTGGAGTCGCTTTAGGGTGGATATCACCACTAAGGCACTCGACAACCTCCCAAAGTGCCAGCATCAAACCCTGTCAAGTCAAAGGGCGAGTCAGACCTAGCTTTTTTGCTTATACCTAACCTTGAAGGTGGCGAGAAGGTATGATACTTATGCAGCGCGTGCTCATGGAGAGTGAGCCGTTGAAATGTACCTAACTCTGATGAATTCTAACGTAACACATTTTACCTTGGAATAATTAGGCCTCAAAGGTGGTGTGTACATGCGAGTGCGATATGGCGCTCTCCGGAAGGATAACTGCGATAACAGATTAACTAATTGAGCTCACAGCGAGCGAGCCCGGAGTCTGAAAGAGAGTGGTGAAGGTAGAACACTCTGCAAGGAAGCATATAAAAAATGATAAGTCGAGATAAAAAGCGTTCATTAAATAATAACATATTACAAAATGATCATCTCGCGGGCAAGTGTACAAGAAAGAATCAAAAAAGATTACAAGGAAAAAAGAAAAAAAATGTACAGCAAGTCGGGTCCCCCCGACTAATCATCTCGGACATCGTCCACCTCGTCGAAGAGCAAGTCAAACTCATCCTCCTCCTCGCCTAGTACGGGGACGAGAATAAATAGCTTAGGGACCAGCTCCCTGGCGGTGATCTTCGGACAGTCGGGCGTCAGCACTCTGTGGTCCTGCATCATCTAGACTGTGTGTTCTACGGCCTTCATGGAGGTGATCCTAATCATTTCGATGACCTCCGCCTCGCTGTACAATCGCAGCTTTCTTTCTTGACTGCTCGACTCGCTACAAGCTGGAGGAAGGACGGCCTTAACCAGGTGAGTGATCTCGTCCTTGAGTTGTTTGTTCTATCCCTCAAGATCGGTGACGCGCGCGCGCATATGGTCGGCAGTCTGATCATCCTGCAAGAATCAAAATATTAGAAGAAGAGTATGAGTAATGGCGTGAAGGCCTGGTAGGATCGACACTTACCACCCCGTCAGAGTTTCTCTCAAGAAGGCCTATGGCGATATCTAGCTTCCACTTCAAATCCGCCACCACGTCCTCTGTGAGAGCTCGCGCTTCCTCAACATCGGATTACTTTTGGCTGAGAGTAAAGCCATGGTGGACATCCATGTGCGCGAGCTCCAGAGAACGCATTTTAGCTTGCGTGCCCTCGAGGGAGAGATTATGCATGGTCATGCCGTCATAGGTCTTTGTGTCCTCGCGCCCATAGAGTCTTAAACCTAGGGCGAAGGAATCTCTGCTTGGAGGTCAGTGCTCTGACCAGGAGGGGAGGAGCGAGGAGACTGAGATTTCTTGGCCTTCTCATCCCATAGCACAATCGGCTCGTCGATACGGTCCCTCACTTTCCCACTGAATCCGAAACTACGGTGCCCGTTCGGAGGCTCCTAATCACAAGCCTCAAGCCCCATCCTGGTAGGAGATTCAGGGAGATCGCCCTCACCATGACCCTACTCTGGAGGGTCCCTCTGCTCCTGCTTTTCTTTGGACACCACCATATTTTTTAACTTCTTGCCCGACAATGTGGTGCGAGGTGAATCGGGGTCGCTAGGTGCATTTCGCTTCTTACTACTAGAGTGAGCGGATGTCTCCGACTCTCTTGCACGCCGCTGCGGCTGACCTCTCCTGGGGGAGTGATCAGCGTCTAACCCGGCATCCGCAAAGGGCGGGTTCTCCGGGATCAATCTCTCCCCTACAAAAAATTACTCAACATTATCGAAAGAACATTCGTCACCAGCGACATCTGAACGAAGCGAGAAGGAAGCATACCTTCACCTGGGAGAGCTGGAGGGAGCAAGTTGAGGCCCCTTCTTAGGAAGGTGACCTCGAAGTCCTTGTGGAGGAAGAATTGGTAGAGGCTGGCATCGTCGCCCGATTCTGCTAGCGCTCGGTAAGTCTCCTTGCTCTACTGAATGGGCGAGTATTGAATTTTTCAAGGTCTCCTTGTATGAAGACGAATTTCATAACCCAGTGGTGATTTTTGTTGGCGGTCTCGTGCACCTTGAACTATGAGCCGACGAAGAAGGTGACACCATCATTGGTGGCCCGATAAATAAAGAGCTTCCGAAAGACGGTCAGGTTGAACTCAATCCGCTCCTTGCGGAGGAAGCTCGTGAAGGCCACCAACATGGAGATCACATTGGGATTGAGTTGCGTGGGGATGGCCCCGAAGTACTTCAGGACTTGGAGAACCTTCGGTCGGAGGGGAAGTCGCAAACCCACCTTGAAATGCAAAGTTGAGAAGGCGAGTTCATCTGCAAAGAATGTATTTATCGCCACGCCCCTTTTCGGTCGGTGAGCGACGAACCCAAGAGTGACATAGTCAGCCACGAAGGCAAGGTGTTCCACCTCTGTCAGGTTACTGTCGAAGAAAGAGTGCTCGACAAACTGCCTTGCACATTTCGACCTTCCGTCCGCATCAACTCTCTCCTTACCCATCTTAGCGTAGCCTAATGAGCGAGTGTTGAGGGAGAGAAGTTAGGGGCCAAGTGAGGTGCAAGGGCAATAAATGTGACGGGGAAGAGTAGGTGAAGGGTCCTATTTATAGAAAAAAAAATGCATAGGAGGGATCCAAGACGACGCGGGTCATTCACTCATGACTACCCACCAACGTTATCGTCGACCCTCCGAGACCTATCCTACTATCAAGTGAGCTGAGCGAGAATTCGAATCACAAAATAGCGACCCGATGAATTAAGACCTGACACTCGCGTGAAACAAACATGTCAATTATTACATCAATTACTACATTAATTATTACATAAGCCAGTTCTGGGAATGTTCCCAAGAACAAAAAAGTAGAAAATCAACAGTGACAAGGGAGAGACCGTGGGAGACAGGAGGGAGAGCGCTGGTAGGCTCAGAATGAGAGCCATTTCCATCTTCCTCGACCTCGCTCCCCCGTCCCCGGTGGTCGACGAAAATTATTGAACTCGCGGACTGTCTCGAGATCTCGATGCACAAGACGCATGTTGTCCTCAATGCGGTGGATGAGAGGCCCGGGGGAGGTCATCTCGCCTCTCATTCCTCGCCTCACCTTGTCAGTCATCCTCATGTAACCCTGTTTGAGATCACACAGTCGCTGCTCCTCGGCAGCCCTCTCCTCCTGAAGTTCTTGCAGCATGAGCTCATAATTTTTGAAGACTATTGCCATCATCCCCTTCATTTCGACAGGGTTGCTTTGGTCACCTAAGAAATCTTCGAGCGAGTTGGGAGAAGGGGATGGCGAGAAGACCTCCAGCTCGGAGGATTCTTCGGCCTCGGAGCTCCCGGGAAGACCTGAGATAATTGAAATTTTGGAAGGATGACTTAGAATATGGGAAGGGAACGAGTGTTTCGACTAACCATGCAATGTGGAGGCCGACTGGTGGTGGGGTTGACAGGATGAACTTGGTTGCCTTTGGAGGGGTCGGCCATGAGAGATGTCGAGTACCTTTCCGTGGCCCGGTCGGAACGAGCCAAGATCAGGAATTAAAATAGAGGGGGGAATTAGGACGTTTGTGGTGTATATCGTGGGAGCATAATTAAGGGCGAGATCGCATATGGGTTCGCGTGCAAGTGACCTCAATGGCAACGAGCCCATGCCGGTAGTTCTGAAGGTGGGAAAATGAAACAAGAAGAGAGATTGATTATTAAGGGTTCTCGTGGGACTATTGGTAGTGGTCTGGGGAGACGCGGCGTGAGAGTGGTGATGCTCTAGATCAATGGGAGACTCGCATCATCACGGGAGAAGGCATCCTGGTCGGATGGAATCACGTCGACACCTCCTCTAGAATGGTTACCCTGCAAGCATACCCATGGTGGTCATATCATAGCCGATTGTTTCACATAGCAAGAGCGAATGAGATTTTTCGGACCTGTCTTGAGGAGGGGAGTGCGAGCCCAGGGCCTGCCGAAGAAGGCCGAATATTGAAAGGGGGCTCGCTGGCCGCCAAGTCGGGCTTACCCTTTTTCATGAACTTGCACTACAGCAATTTGCTGAGTGATTTGTAGGCGAGCCGTGGCATGAGTTCAGTAGTATTAGATGAATGTAGCTCCTTCACCTTGGCAAAAAGATCTTGGAATTCCTTAGAGAGAGTCATGACGTGATTAAGGTTGGGAAAAGAAGAGGGGGAGGGTTGTTGTATTCACTATTCTCCCTAGGATGACATGTATATATAACACAATGTGGAGCCCACCAGTAGATTCCCTCAGGTTTCACCACCACTCAACGAACACTTGGGGTTAAACATTTCTTTTCGAACTTGGGACAATCTCGCAAAGAGAGAGGATTGTGTACAACCTCGTGTTCACCGAGTGGGTCCCTCAGAAGAAAACCAAGGCAAAGAGAGCAGCTTTAGGCTAGGGCGGGTCAGACTGGCGAGTGGGGAAGGAATTCCCCAGCTCGCATGGGGTTAAGCCATCAATAGCAGGGGTCGAGTAGAGTGCACATGCCCAAATTTGCCCCATGATCTGGCCAAGGGGTAGGCGAGTGGGCTAACCGGGCCGGCACCCGCCCGCGGCCCCGGGGTGGTAGCGAGTACCTGTCT
Organism: Platanthera zijinensis; assembly: GCA_039513925.1. Classification (NCBI taxonomy): domain Eukaryota; kingdom Viridiplantae; phylum Streptophyta; class Magnoliopsida; order Asparagales; family Orchidaceae; genus Platanthera; species Platanthera zijinensis. The sequence goes on from CM077087.1 coordinate 40,970,434, forward strand.
CATCAGGCACTCGCCACCCCAGGCGAGTGGCAGTCGTATGAACCACTCACCGAGCAATGTTTTTAATAGAATGTCCTTGTTGGTTTGTTAATAGCCCCACTAAATAGCGTAGTTTCGCTACTAACAGGCTAATTTTGGTTGCGTTTAGCAAAACCAAAAGGCGGGATTGAACTATTGACATGCCAAACTTAGAAAACTATAAATAGACCCTTAAGGAAACCTTTGGAGAGGATCATTCTTTGGCTTTATTCCTCCTCTAGAATGCTTTGGTTAGTTTTGAGAGCCCTCCAAGGTGCCCAGCTCAGCTTTGAATTGAGAGGGGAAGCTCTCTCAGATCTTCCGGGTGTGTGGCTGGACCTCCTCACTATAGATCAGGATATATTCCTAGTTTAAAGTCTTTAACCAGAAATTCAGTTCGGGATAAGTAAGTGCAGACTACCCCCTTTGAGCCCAAACGCTCTCTGAGACTGGATAATGGTTTCAACAGTAAGGTCAAGATGTCAGCGGGTAATGACAACGTAGGGAGGGGAATGTCGTTAGATTGAAGTAACACCAAAGCATATTTCATACCACCGGAGAAGCGAGCTTTCTCAAATTCTTAAGGGTGTATTAATGTGAGTGGTTGTTTAACTACATGAACGGAAGTGTCCGTGATTTTGAGGTCCTTAGGCGCGATGGGGCGTGAAGTGATCGGGTGGTCTTTGAATTTAAATTTGTATGTATTCACACAACCAAAGTGAGTGGCATTGTAGTCTTAGAGCAATGGAAGGTCAAGAAGGACATGACACGCGTCCATAGAGATAACGTCGCACCCAATTTGGTTAATGTATTCCTTAATGACAAGGGGAACAAGACAGCGTTTGATGAACAAAATAGATATCTTATTGACCTATGCTATTTGGTATGAGGTGGTGTGTGGCTCCGTAGTCAATTTCATAAGAAGAATAGCGGTGTTGAAATAAAAACTTGGTCTCTATGGAGTTCGACCCTTGGGGAAGGGGTGACCTCACACCTACTACACTCGGAGGAACATCACGGACCAAAGACTTGGGAAACTAGGAACAAGCCCTCAGCTTTAGCGTGGAGGTCCCACCACACACCCGGAAGGCCACAAGAGCACTTCCCCTCCCTCACCAATGGCTGAGATGGGCGCCTTGGAGAGCTCTCTCTACTCTACCAAGAAAAGGCCTAGGGAGGAGGAAGCAAGGAAACTCATGCCCTCCAAAGGCACCCAAGGGGGTCTATTTATAGTTTTTCCAAGTCTTGGGGTCAACATGACCAAACTGCCCCTACGACCAATTTGCCTTGAGCTAATGGCAAACCTCCACACCGGGGGGTAAAGAGGGAAATTCCACCCCGGGGGTAAAAGGGTAAAAGCACATCCCAAAGAGGTCCAAGGGCGAGAGGAGGCCAAACCACGCCCCCCCAGCCCCCTGGACACCTGAGACGAGGGAGCTGGCCACGCGGGCGAGGACCTTGCAGGCCGGTCTCGCCCCGCGAGATGGCCTCGCAGGCGAGAACCCGCCTGGCCAGCGGTCTCGCCCAGCGAGCTGGCCTCGCGGGTGAGAACCTACCTGGCCGGCGGTATCGCCCAGCGAGTTGGCCTCGCGGGCGAGAATCCGCCTGGCTGGCAGTCTCGCCCGGCGAGCTGGCCTCGCGGGCGAGAACCCGCATGGCCGGCGGTCTCGCCCGGCGAGCTGGCCTCGCGAACAAGAACCCGCCTGGCCGGCGGTCTCGCCCGGCGAGCTGGCCTCACGGGCGAGAACCTGCCTGGCCGGCGGTCTCGCCCGGCAAGCTGGCCGCACGGGCGAGACCCCGCCTGGCCGGCCGGTCTCGCCCCTGCTCGGGGCTAAGGGGCATGGGGGACGAGACCTTGGTCTCCAGTCGACCCCGCTGCCCCCACCTCGCAGTCTATCCCGTCGGGGGATGCCGGCCAACTTGTCGCACCCGACCCTCAAAGAAAGGGGCAAGGGGGAGGCAAATTTTTCCTCCCCCTACTAGTATATCCTCAAGGTCAAGCTAAAATTGGCCCCTTATAGTACAAAACAGCTCAAAAGCTTAAAACCTATAAGAAGGCCTTATGCCTTGCTTGGGATCCTCACTCCGCGAATACGGGGTTGTACAGAATCCCCGCTCTTTTCGAGATTGGCACAAGCTCGAAAAGAAACATCCAACCCAACGTATTCGCTAAGTGTAGCTTGCTCTCGCGGTGTCGAAAGACGATGAGCCCTCTTCTGTGGGGTCATCCTGCCATGCCAGCCGATGAGAGCCTGGGTGGCGAGACCTACTCGGGTTAAAAAACACTTAGCCTCCTGGGGGGGTCAACCTGCCATGCCAGCTGATGAGAGCCTGGGTGGCGAGACCCCCTCAGGGTATAAGGCACTTAACCTCCTAGGGGGGTCAACCTGCCAAGCCAGCTGATGAGAGCCTGGGTGGAGAGACCCCCTCAGGGTAAAAGGCACTTAACCTCCTGGGGGGCAACCTGCCATGTCAGCTGATGAGAGCCTGGGTGGTGAGACCCCCTCAGGATAAAAGGTCAACCTCCACGAGATATCAACCTGCCCTGCCATCTAGTGAGAGCCTGACAGCAGAATCATCTCGGAGCTAAGGACTTGGGCTCCACGAGAGATCAACCTGCCCTGCCAGCTAGTGAGATCCTGGCAGCGGAATAATTTCGGAGCTAGGGCACTTGGGCTCCTCGAGAGATCGACTTGCCCTGCAAGCTAGTGAGAGCCTGGCAGCAGAATCATCACGGAGCTAAGGCACTTGGGCTCTACGAGAGATCGACCTGCCCTGCCAACTAGTGAGAGCCTGGCAGCGGAATCATCTTGGAGATAAAAGACTTGGGCTCCTCGAGAGATCAACCTGCCCTGCCAGCTAGTGAGAGCCTGGCAGCGGAATCATCTCGGAGCTAAGGAACTTGGCTTCCACGAGAGATCAACCTGCCCTGCCAGCTAGTGAGAGACTGACAGTTGAATCATCTCGGAGCTAAAATACATGGGCTCAACGAGAGATCAACCTGCCCTGCCAGCTTGTGAGAGCCTGGCTGCGGAATCATCTCGGAGTTAAGGAACTTGGCTTCCACGAGAGATCAACCTGCCCTACTAGCTAGTGAGATCCTGGTAGCGGAATCATCTCGGAGCTAAAAGACTTGGGCTCCACGAGAGATCAACCTGCCATGCCAGCTAGTGAGAGCCTGGCAGCGGAATCATCTCGGAGCTAAGGAACTTGGCTTCAACGAGAGATCAACCTGCCCTGTCAGCTAGTGAGAGCCTTGCAGCGAAATCATCTCGGAGTTAAGGAACTTGGTCTCCCCAAGGTACCATCGACCCATCCAGCTAGTGAGAGCCCAACACGAGGAGATCCTCTCGGGGGGCTTGGGGACAGGGCATGTCACCTGAATTTTACCAAAATCCAACATCCTCCAAAGGGGAAAAATGATGGGTTACACGGCCCCCCCGACTCTACCGGTCGGGGGCTGGACTCCTTACAACAACATGAAAAAAAAGATACATGACTCCGCCGTGGCGAGGCTTCTTCAGGGGGTCCGGGCATAGTGGTCGCCATCAAATTACTTCCCACTGGATACCTCCATCATGCCCAGGCTCTCCATGATCTTCTCCATCTCCTCTGCCTTAGCCAACCAAGAGGTGGTGTTGACCGCCGTGACGTAGCACTGCCTTGCCATCCTGGAGTGTCCCTTGATCCTGACTTGGATCCCTTCTGAGTTGAACTTGAGGCACTGGTGGAAGGATGAGGGCACACACCGGAAGGCGCTGATGAGAGGCCTTCTGAAGATGGCGTTGTAGCTTCTTGGAGCGTCAACAATGACGAACCTGCAGTTTCTTGAGGTCCCCCCTGTTAACCCCGAAATCAGCGATCCTCTCCAAGACACCTATTTTTATGCTTTTCTGCCACGGGTTGCTCGGCTCAGGTTTTCTCCGCCCACAAAAGGGCAACCTACCTTCAGGTTCCCACCCGCGAGAAGCGGGCTACCCCTGATGTCAACTGAGCCCGCAGAAGGTGGATTGCCAGGTCCAAATTAGCCTGAGGACGGACGCTCTAACAGCTGCCCGCCAGGAGCGGCCTCCGCTAGCCGCCCACCAGGGGCGACCTCTGCCAGCTGGGCGGACTCCCCCTGGAGTCCGCCCAGGCCGCCCGCTAGGTGGCGGCCTCCGCCAGCCGGGTGGACTCCCCCTGGAGTCCGCCCAGGCCGCCCGTGAGGGGGCGGCCCTCGGCCAGCCTGGCGGACTCCCCCTGGAGTCCGCCCATACTGCCCTCCCAGGGGCAGCCTCCGCCAGGCCGGGCGGACTCCCCTGGAGTCCGCCCAGGACGCCCGCCCAGGGGAGGCCTCTGTCAGTCCGGGCGGACTCCGCTTGGAGTCCGCCCAGACCGCCCGCTAGGGGGCGGCCTCCGCCAGCCGGGCGGACTCCCCTTGGAGTCCGCCCAGGCCGCCCGCGAGGGGGCGGCCCTCGGCCAGCCGGGCGGACTCCCCCTGGAGTCCGCCCAGGCCGCTCGCCCAGGGGCGGCCTCCTCTAGGCCGGGCGGACTCCCCCTGGAGTCCGCCCAGGGACGGCCTCCGCCAAGCCGGACGGACTCTCCCTAGAGTCTGCCCAGGCCGCCCGCTAGGTGGCGGCCTCCGCCAGCCAGGAGGACTCCCCCTGGAGTCTGCCCAGGCCGCCCGCGAGGGGGCAGCCCTTGGCCAGCTGGGCGGACTCCCCCTGGAGTCTGCCTATGCCGCCCGCCCAGGGGCGGCCTCTGCCAGGCCGGATGGACTCCCCCTGGAGTCCGCCTAGGCCGCTCGCCCAGAGGCGGCCTCTGCCAGGCCGGGCGGACTCCCCCTGGAGTCCTCCCAAGCCACCCGCTAGGGGGCGGCCTTCGCCAGCCAGGCGGACTCCCCCTGGAGTCCGCCCAGACCGCCCGCTAGGGGGCGGCATCCGCCAAGCCGGGCGGACTCCCCCTGGAGTCCGCCCAGGCCGCCCGCTAGGGGGCGGCCTCTGCCAGCTGAGCGGACTCCCCCTGGAGTCCTCCTAGGCCGCCCGCTAGGGGGCGGCCTCCGCTCCATTAGGGGCGGACTCCCCCTGGAGTCTGCCCAGTTCGTCCAGAACTCCGCCTGGCCCTGCTGCTTGCTCTTCCCTCCAGCCGAGGTCGTCGACCTCATTTTTCTCAGTCCGTCGAGGTCGTCCATGGTGACGTCACTGGGCCCCGCTTCTAGAAGATTCGCCCCGTGCCTAAAAATACCCCTCAAGGCCTCTCATTTTGCACGCGCGAGAGGAGAACTGACAGCTTGATCAAGGTCTGCGGCCTCAGTTTTCCAGTCCGTCACAGCTTGATCAAGCAAGGTCGGCGGACTCAAATCTCCAGTCCGCCCAGGTCGTCAAGAGCTGGGGACTTAGTTTTGTCTGCCCTCAGCAGACAGTTTTGAGCAAGAGCTGCAGCCTCCGATTTCCAGTTCTCCCAGGTCGTCAAGAGCTGGGGACTTAGTTTTTTCTTCCCTCAACAAATAGTTTTGAGCAAGAGCTGCAGCCTCCGATTTCCAGTTCTCCCAGGTCGTCAAGAGCTGGGGACTTAGTTTTTTCTGCCCTCAGCAGATAGTTTGAGCAGCAGCTGCAGCCTCAGTTGTCATGTCCTCTGCAGCCTCTTTTAGTTATTTTCTGGCATCTTCTTCCTTAGCCGCCAGCTTCCCCCATTGTACCCTTTACTGCTTTTTCATGTAATGGTGCAATAGCAAGCTGTAACCCTTCTCTATTAAAGGAAAAGCCCGTCGCAAGAGTGGCATTCAAGCCGCGGCGGGCGAAGTCTGTTGTTGTCGCTGCTAGCGGCTCCCTCTCTTCTTCTCTCCTCTCTCGGCATCAACCTGCAAGCTCAACGGCTTAAGTAACATCCGCTCGACAGTACCTGGCCAAGCTTATCCCCTGCTCGAGCAAGCTCCTTCTCTGCTCGAGTAAGCTTCTCCTCTGCTCGAGCAAGCTTCTCATCTGCTCAAGCAAGCTTCTTCTCTGCTCGAGCAAGCTTCTCCTCTGTCCCCGCAACCCTTCTTCCTTTACCCTTAACTTGTGAGATTGAACACCCGGTTAACTGGTCGGTGTCGCATTCCGCACATCAACACCCCCTAGCTTCACCTGGAGTCCGACTCCACCTTCCACCTCCTTTCTCTCCCCTGAGAATCCAAACAGAGGTCCATCCGACGCCACCACCCTCCTTGGCTCCACCTTAATCCCCTCGAATGCTTTCTTGAAAATGACGTTGATAGAGATTCCGTTATCAACCAAGATCCGGGAGACGGTGAAGCCTTCGACGGCTGCCTGGATGACCAGGGCGTCACAGAATGGGTCCTCATGCTCCGGCATGTCTTTTTAAGAGAAGGTGATCTTTTCATCTAGGGGAGGGGTCTGGGACGTCGAGGCAATGCTCCGACGGTACATCACATGGAGACTTGACTTTCGAGAGGCTTCGATCCCTACTCCCTCATGGATCACAACTATGCCACCTCGGGGTCCTATATCGACCCGGTCCTCGCATATATCATCCTCTCCACCTCCTTGGGGCAGAGCTTCGATCCGCTCCGGCTGCTGCTGGACTGGAGCTCTCGTCCTCCTCACTTCTAGGAACTCGGGGCAGGTAGCCATAGCGTGAGCCTCCAACTGGTGGAAGTCTCAGTATGGTAGCTCTACTCGACCTCCCCCTCTCCCCCTACGATTCCTCCTCTCCCTTCGACCAATCGCCATTGCTTGCTGGGGTGGGGGCAGGAGCTGCCTAGGGGCTTGCCTCTGGAAGTTGAACCTCCCTTGACCCCCATTAAAGTTCCCCCCATCCTGAATGAGAGCTCTTCCTGGACCATGGGCAGGTCCTCCCTGCTGCCTCCAGCCTGGCTCCGGACCTTCCTTTCTCTGGAATACCTAGGCTCTCGGCTCCTCTCTCCGCCTTCCTTCCTGGTGCCTTGAGCCACCTTGCTCTTTTGACTCCACCTCCGTCAACTTTGCCAACTTCTTCACAAAGGCCGGGTTGGCTGCCTCCATGGCTATCTCCTCTGCCGCCCTTTCCATCAGCTCCTCGAAGGAAAGGGGGGTCTTCCAGGTCAAGCTCATCTTGAAGAACCCTTCGCATAACCCCACCGTGAACGCCATCTGGAGGGCATACCATGGCACCTCTTGGATGTCAAGGACCTCCTCCTGGAACCTGTCAACGTAGTGGGCCAGCGACTCCTCGGCCCTTTGTTTTATCAGGAAGAGGGACTCAGGACCTTTCTTCCTCTTCTTGGAGGTGGAGAAGCGAAGCTGAAAGCTCCGGCTCAAGTCTTCGAACCCGAAGATGGACCTTGGAGGGTGTTGATGGAACCATTCCCTCGCCTTCTCTTTCAAGATGATCGCAAATAGACGGCACTTGAAGGCATCCGTCATTGGTATAATGGAGACGGCATCCTCGAACCACTACAGGTGCTGGATGGGGTCATCCTTCCTGGTATAGTATGCCTTATCAAGTTCCCTGAACCCCTCGGGAACGGGAGCTAAGATGATTAGCTCGCTGAAGGGTGACCCCTTGAGGGGTGGTCTCGCGGTCTCTACTGGAGCGACCTGGTCGCCTAAGGGGCGAGCACTCGACGGGCTGGGGAACAGCTCCCGGCCAGGGAGGTCTCGCTCGACCCCCTCTCACATCCTATCCTTCCCAGGTGGCCTCCCTGTGGCACTTCCTTCTCCCCCTGCTGGGGTGATCTCGCTTAGATCCCTGGGGGGCAGCTCATTGAGATCCCTAGGAGCCGGTCCCTGGGGGGTGGGGGCTGAGCTGCCAGCCCGAGGGGCAATGCTTCGCAACATCTCCATGATGCCAGAAATGGAAGTCATGAACTCTTCCCTTCCTACGAAGGGTCCTGGGTTGGGGAGACCACCGAGGTCATCACTACCTCCCTGATCTTCAGCCATGACACTCTCCCGAGATCTTCTGTGCTGGTCACTCTCCACGCTCACCGCACCAAAATGTTGAAACAAAAAACTTGGTCTCTGTGAAGTTCGACCCTTGGGGAAGGGGTGACCTCACACCTAATACACTTAGAGGAATGTCACGGACCAAAGACTTGGGAAACAAGGAACAGACCCTCGGTTCTAGTGTGGAGGTCCAACCACACACCCGGAAGACTACAAGAGCACTTACCCTCCCTCACCAATGGCTGAGCTGGGCGCCTTGGAGATCTCTCTCTACTCTACCAAGAAGAGGCCTAGGGAGGAGGAAGCAAGGAAACACATGCCCTCCAAAGGCACCCAAGGGGGTCTATTTATAGTTTTTCCAAGTCTTGGGGTCAAAATGACCAAACTGCCCCAACGACCAATTTGCCTTGAGCCAATGGCAAACCTCCACACCGGGGGGTAAAGTGGGAAATTCCACCCCGGGGGTAAAAGGGTAAAAGCACATCCCAAAGAGATCCAAGGGCGAGAGGAGGCCAAACCACACACCCCCCAGCCCCCCTGGACACCCGATACGAGGGAACTGGCCGCGCGGGCGAGGACCTGGCCGGCCGGTCTCGCCCCGCGAGCTGGCCTCGCGGGCGAGAACCTGCATGGCCGACGGTCTCGCCCGGCGAGCTGGCCTCGCGGGCGAGAACCCGCCTGGCCGGCAGTCTCGCCCGACGAGCTGGCCTCGCGGGCGAGAACCCGCCTGGCCGGCGGTCTCGCCCGGCAAGCTGGCCTCACGGGCGAGAACCCACATGGCCGGCGGTCTCGCCCGGCGAGCTGGCCGCGCGGGCGAGACCCCGCCTGTCCGGTGGGTCTCGCCCCTGCTCGGGGATAAGGGGCAGGGGGGATGAGACCATCTTCACCAGAGGACTTCATCTTCTTATCCTACTTCTTCTTTCAAGATAAAAGAACCTCACTCTTTCTCTTAAAAATAAATCACCCAGCCATCTATCTTTCTATGCTCTCCTGAGAGGCAAGCCGATTCTTCAACTCCAACAGAGACGGTTGAATAGCCTACCCCTTCACTAAAGTAAAGAAGACAAGACACTCCTTTCACAAACTGCGGATGATGTGCCGTTTTAGCTAAGCCTCAGAGATAGGCTCATCTGGGTTGAGTGCTGAGATCTCAGCATATAAGTTCTTCATTTTTAAAAAGAAGGTGGAGATAGGTAGATCTCCCTGAGTTAATCTAGTCAAATCATTCTCAAGAAACTATAACATTGCCACATTCTTTTTATTGAACAAGATATCAAAGGTTATCCAAATCTCAACAGCTGACCTAAATATAATGATGTGTTAAAACAACTCTGGTGAAATTTCCCTCTTTAGAGTGTGTAACATCCCAATTCGCGCTAGGCCCCTCATGCACACTTTTAAGTCAGGAGATGTTGGGGTTTGTCTCCACAATGAGATTTGTAGGAGGTCAGACCTTGGGAATTAAGGTGTATTTGATGCTGTGTTTAAGTTGTATGTGTGCAGGTCCTTAATGAGTGCTGGCAGCACCAAACACAGGACCATAGTAATCCCTCATTGTGTGATCCAAAGTTTGGCCCATGTATAGCCTCTCTATTGGGATACTTCCTTCATGTGTAAGGGAGCAAATTTCCTCATAAAATTTTTCTAAGAGAAACCCCTTATGTTGGTCCAATACTCGAGTAGGACACGGTAGTAGTACTCGAGTAGTCAGTTAGACAGGTAAGGTCTTAATACTCGTGTCTGTGTCATACCCGTGTGGTACTCTAGTAATCAGTTTGGCTTTGAGTAGGGTCATCTTGTAGATATATCTTTATGAAATTTCTTTTCATACTCGAGAAGTAACTTGACTCGAGTAAATCGTTTGATACTCGTAGATCCTTTTCTTCTCTTCTCTGCAAGTTCAAAGTACGATACTCGGTAAATACGTACTCGTTCATAGTAAATGTTTTCCCGAGTAATTCCCTGATACTCGAGTGTGGCTCTCTGGCAGCATTGCGTCTTTTCAGAATTAAAAAACGAGAGATTACAGAGATATACTTTTAAGGAAAGAGAAAATTCCGTGAACCCTAACTCTCACGCCGCCGCCGTTGTTCATCGGAAGAAACTTTGTCGCCGATCTTCGTCTTCAACGACTTTCTCTCCAGCGATCCAGACCAAGCAGAAATATTTCAGACCTTCTTCTCGATGAGGTGGTTCTAGTTTTCAGATTCGTGATCAAGTAGTTGTTGTTTTGATTTTTATTTTCAAACCAAATTTCATTGACTCCGACAGGAAGTTTTGTCAGATCCATTTTGGATTGAGATTTGTAGGAACGTGGTTCCGAGGTGTAGTTATTTTCAATCCGAGATAGTGGAGTAGCGTGTCCGGTGAGGAAAGTGGACTACCCGTGCTTGATATTTGCTGTGTTAGTTTTTAATTCCGCATTTGACACGCATTTCACCTATTCACCCTCTAGGTGTTTAGGCTAACAACTTAGTGTATAAGTGCTGGCAGCAGGCTTACACTTGTGTGGGAGGAGAAGTTGGTCCAGAGTAGGACGAGCAGAACTTGACTAACACCGTCGACCGTGTTCTTCCCGAGCAGGACATGGGTAGTGACACAAGCGTGTCCCTACCCGGTGTGTGTATAGAGCAGAACTGACTAACACCGTCGACGGGCGTGTACCTACCTGTGTGTATTCATCGAGCAGAGCTCGACTAACACCGTCGACTGTATTCTTCCCGAGCAGGAAACGAGTAGTGACACGGGCGTATCCCTACACGTGTGTGTATTCATCGAGCAGAGCTCTACTGATCGTCGACCTTGTTCCTCCCGAGTAGGACACGGGTAGAGACACGGGTGTGTCCCTACCCGTGTGTTCCCACAGTAGTTCGACGATTCGTCCAGCGGAACTTGACGAATCGTCGACCACGTTCCTCCCGAGCAAGACACGGGTAGTGACACGGGCGTGTCCCTACCCGTGTAGTTCAATTTCGGGTTTTGACGAATTTTCCGGCCGCGTCATTTCGAAGGGACTCATTTACTGAGTTGATTGGCGGTCCAATGACAGGTCGACACGTGGCTATGTAGTTACCCAACTTCCCACATGAAAAGGGGAGAAAACCCTAGCCATTTCTAGTCTTCCTTCCAAGCTATCGCTGTAGGAAATTGCTGGAGAGGATAAAGGTGTTGGAGCCGATCTTCTTCCCGTGAAGAACTAACACCGATCAAGGAGAAGAAGATGCCTCCAAGAAGGGTGACAAGATCCATGGCTGGAAATCGTGGAAACGCCGGAAACGAGGTGAGCTTCCTGCCCTCTCCCTTGGTGCTAGATCTTTAGTTATTTCTAGGAGAGATATCGACTCAAAAGGGGCTTGATTTGTGAGAAGAATGTTTCTAGGAAAAGGACATGCTAGGACTTGTTTCCTAGGAATTAGAGTCTTCAACCTTTCCCTCACTTCGAATGCAGTTTGTGGACTGGTTTCATGAAGAGAAGTGGCCTTATGAGGGAGAATAAGGGAGGAGAAGTTCTGGATGTTATTTGAAAGTTTGGTTGAAGGAAGAAGACAAACTGATGTCGTCTGATCTTCTTTAAGATGCGCGTAGAAATCTTTTTTCTGTGCGCAGCAACCTTCGAGACTATTTTCAGACTCAATGCGGCCAGATCAGGGCTTTCAACTAAGAACAAAAGTCACAGCCCTTGGAAATGCCTTTCCAACGAGGGGTTAAACGTCTTCACCGGATTCCTGTAGCCTCGGGAATACCCATTTGAAGTTACTGTACAGTTATCTTTCCAGCACATGTAATTCTCGTGTTTGTTTTGTATCGACTTTGGGTTGGTAGAGAGATTGTAGTACATTAACGTTAATGTTTTGCTGAGATGTAGTCTATAAGGGGTTGTGATAAATCATGTTAATAACATTTGTTGGATAGATCCCTAATGAACAAATGATGTGGAAGAGTGTACTTGATTGAGGTGATGTGGTGGAGGTTAGAGAACGAATGAATTGACGAGTTTGGATGGTAGGAATGATTTAAATATGTGAAATATTGAGGACGTACTTGATAGTTGTGATGTGTTGAGTAATGATGAGTTTTACTTGAACATGCTGAATATAATTGGTAATGACTGTTACGAACAAATGGTTGTGGTTCTTAGATGATGGATGTGTGAAGTACCCTTACACAGATAATGAACCCTTAAGTACCTTGGGGCACGGGGTTGTGAAAGGGTGTAAGTGCGGGGTTTGACCGCACTGGTTTGGTAATGTTGAGAAGAGACGTAAGTGGACGGTTAGGCTTGGTCCTCGGTGTTCATTCCCGAGGCTCCTTCCGTGTCACGATGATATGAAATTTCATGCGGTGTGAGTTGACATGCGGTGTCGTAATCCTGGGATAAGGATATTGTGGCAGGTCTACGGGCTCGCCAGTCTTCACACCGACGGGATTTGACAGATAGACTTTGGACGGTTGGGCTTGGTCCTCGGTGCTCATTCCCGAGGCTCCTTCTGTGCCAAGTGAACGGTTGGGCTTGGTCCTCATGCTTTTTCCGAGGCTCCTTCCGGGTCACAATATGGGCCAGTTCGGGGATTGGTTCTCGGTGCACATCTACCCGAGACTCCTGCTGAGCCGTAGTACGCATGTGAGCTCCGTTGTTGTGTTCTTAACATTGAAGCGTACAGAGGTCTAGGTTTGGTAGTGTGGATACCCGCCTAGTAGTGGATAAGCTTGCTCTACTATCACCGTCTGGCCACGACGGATGACGCCTGAGAAGTTAGCTACCTACTCGAAAATTGGGAACTACAAGTCTGAGTCGACATAGCAATTGCATGCGCGTGATCATGGATAAGTCATTGCATTGCATTCATGGCATTACATTACATTGCATACACAAGATCCTCATCGTATAAGTTTGTATGAACACTCTTATACGATGAGTTACTTTACTGCTGAGCCGATCCTCAACTTATATGTCTGTATGGGCATTCATATAAGTTGAGTTACTTTCTCTTGTAGCTTTACATTTTCATATTCTGCTGTAGATGATAGTACTGCTAGAGTAGATTGTTTACTTGTTCATTTTACTGCTTATATGCTTGATATTGCTCACTCTATACCACCTATTTGTACTATTGCTTCATATATATATATATATATATATATATATATATATATATATATATATATATATATATATATATATATATATATATATATATATATATATAGGGCCGCGTTCATATGAGAAGAAATGTTCCGTGCGAACTGTGCGAACTCCCTCATTTGGGCACCAAAATGGACATGTAATATATGGATTTTGACTGGCTCGACGAGACCTACAACTTTCATGTTGAACACTTTTTCTAATTTTGCACGGATAAGCCGGATTTTGGACCCGAATATATCTGGACGGAAGTAGTCACGTTTTTTTAAATATATTCGGGTCCAAAATCCGGCTTATCCGTGCAAAATTAGAAAAAGTGTTCAACATGAAAGTTGTAGGTCTCGTCGAGTCAGTCAAAATCCATATATTACATGTCCATTTTGGTGCCCAAATGAGGGAATTCGCACAGTTCGCACGGAACATTTCTTCTCATATGAACGCGGCCCTATATATATATATATATATATATATATATATATATATATATATATATATATATATATATATATATATATATATATATATATATATATATATATATATATATATATATATATATATATTGTACCCTTGTCCTTTTCTCCGCCGGTGCCGAGGAGTCTCCTGGGGAGCGGATGTGATAGCCACTTAGTCTTTATGATTAACGGTTGCTACGTCTTCCTTTTTAGGAGGAAACCCCGCAGTCAGAGCAGCCGCAGATTATGCAGCAGGACAGTCAGGCCAGGATGACAGGGGCTTAAGGGACAATGTCGTCGCTACCGTCAGTCACCGATGTGAGTTTGAGAGACTCTTGATGTAGTCCTTTGGGCAAGTTTTACCCGTACTCTGATATTTTAGAAGTTTGTTGTAGCTTCTTTTTCTTGATGTACTTTTGGACTATTTTACTTATGTGTGGATTGACTTCTGTTTTATATTCTTGGTTGGGTTGGCATTGGTTGATATTGGTTATAGCCGACAAGATAGGCGTCTTGTAGTACAGGTTAGCCCGAGTGCTAGCGCTACTGCAAGGCGGCTATTCTGGGCATAAGACTCCCTTCGTGCCGTGTTTTGTGTTCCGGGAGGGGGGTCTTACAGAGTGAACTCTGCCTTAGCGTTGGTTCTCCTCCAGACTCCCACCTCCTGAGCATTAGCTTCGGCAGCAACCACTTCTTATTTATCATCTCTACCAACGACCACCCAGAGGTCCTCGATGAGTAAATAGATTTTCATGCAAGATTTCCACTTCTATGTAGTTAACCTGAGTTAACACCTTAATACCAAGGCCTCTTGCATATCCATATTCCATTACTAGATACCTGGTTCACTTGACTTTCAAAGGTACTTAGCAAAGTCCTGTAGCTGATGTGTAAAGACTGCTAAAACCTCTGTCCATCTGATACCATGTATAATTTTATAGAACGGAGGTCGTAGGATCACTCTCAACCAACCAAGTGAAGTAAACCACTAGTAAAGAGAAGATGCAAGAACAATATTTGTTTTATTTTTAGCTTTACAAGGTGAGACATAAATTACGAGACATGATTTCGCAATGCACCCGATGAAGATCAAGAAAAATAGACAGGTATGAAACTGTCGACTGAGCACTGAGACCACCTAACTGCCTGTCCGCAATGCTTTATTTGAAAACTGTTGGATAACCACATGTCCGCACTTTTGGTCGCCTGACCGTTGAAGTCGCCTAAACGTTGAAGCTGTGCGAACAAGCACTGCTTTACTGGACTGGAAAAAAGTCAACCCGCAAGGTACAAGCGAACTGACTTATTGAACTGCTTGCGAACTGCCAAGGAAGAGGATATCGATGTAGTCGCTCTGTCCGCGACCTAGCCGCTTAACAACTGACTGCTGCCCACTTTCCATACTGAGACTTCATTGACAAACCACCAGAAGTAGTTTCCTAGTCGTCCAGTACTAGCCGCACAACCTACAACACAGCTACACAGATTATTTCTCCTTGTCGCACGATTAGAAAAACTTAACCGTAAATTTAACACAAGCTACAGTTCTCACACTTCCAGTTTCGAATAATGGGGCTTGTGCCCCCTATTTATAGACGGGTAGGGGGACTCGGTCACCGCTGAAGAGGATAGGTTAACCGCTGACAAAAAGACGGATAGAAACCTCTAATCGCACAACAAGCGGTCTTCCAGAAACCAGACCGCGCGATTGGTTAGCAGCTTCTAGCCACACAGCTGTGCGGGCAGCCAAGTTAGACCGTGCGGATACCAAATGGCCAACGACCACGCGGACTGAGAACCAAGCCACGTGACATGTGTGGTCTCCCGTGGTCTGCGTGGACTCCCGTGGTCAGTGAGGTTTCCCGCGGTCTGCATTGTCTCCCGCGGTCTGCACTGTGTCTGTGCGATCTGTACATCCAGACCGCCATCTTTACACTTAAACATTTTTAACAAAACATTTGTATTGATTCAATAATTATGTGGTACAATTCATTATTGATCTTTATAATCCAATTGAAAATGAAATTCTCAAATCCCAATTCAAATGGAAAGAAGACAAACATTCCTCTGTTGCTACCTAGGTGATTCAGGCTCCATTTGGGAGGACTTATTTTCACCGGTCAAGTGGTTACGATCGCTTGAACCAGACCTTTATTAAAATTCGGTTCATGCGGTCGTAACCGCTTGACCGGTGAAAAAAAGTGCCCCAAATGAAGCCTCAGAATGCATCAACATCTGGAAAAACTGAATGAAAGCAGGAAGTTCAGCAATTCCAAACATCCAACGCCATGTCCCATTAACCTGCACCAATCGAAGTTATTTTTGATGCCATAGTTTTATAGGAATAGTTACAAAAAAAACACCTTACAATCCTTGCATAATTATAGGGACCTCCACTCTATCTTTTAAAATTACCAAAACCTCCTCTCTAAGTTCCATTGTTTCATGGAAGCCCCTGTAGGTTTTTGTTCTGTTCATATTGTTAACAATGTAAACTAAGTGGTGAAGTTCTAGTGATTTAATTTTGATAGATCAAGTGGAGGTACCTGTAATTATGCAAATATAGAGGGGAGGTCCCTAAAAATTATATCATTTGCTCTCTTTTTTGGTTAAACTACATTTAGTTAAATATTATAATACTTTATTGTAGCTAATGGTTTATGTTTTTGTATTAAGTTTAACTCGATGGTTTACATTTTATTTATTTATTTCAGGTATGGTATGATGTAACATGGTTTAGCTGGTTCATCCCTCCCACATTATCAGCATGGACCTCTTTACGATGCTTATTCAAGTGGTATTGTTCCACTTCACAGATGTTCATTTCTTAAATTCTGTAAAGGACAGAGCTTAACAAACAACTCGGAGGGAAAGCTTCCGACAATATCATAAAATATTTGAGTTCTACTTAGCTTGAGATTATAGTCCTGGAGCTGATGCTGGATCTACAGTTGTTGTGCACAACAACTATCAGCTGAGATGTACTCTGATTCAGCTGTTGAGATAGCAACACTTGTTTGCTTCTTTCTGCTATATGAGACCAATCTTCTTCCTAAAAACTGACAGGTGACAGAGGTGGTTTTCATGTCTTCTTTGCAACCTGCAAAATCTGCATCTGAATACCCAATTAGTTCAAAATCATTATTCCTATGGTAGCATTGTCTAAGATCAGGTGTGCCCTTGAAATATCTCAAAATTCTTTTTGCCGCAGAATAATGTGATTCCTTAAGAATAGCCTGGTATCTAGCACAAACACATGTAGCATACATAATGTCTGACATACTAGTAGTAAATAGAGGAGGGAGTCAATTATGCCTCTATACAAGGTTTCATCATGTTTCTCAGTTTCATCTTTGTCTATTGACACACTTGACCCCATAGGAGTTTTTATTGTGGAGGCACTCTCCATTCCAATTTTTTAATCAACTTCTTGGTGAACTTAGACTGAGAGATGAATAGTCCATCTTCTGATTGTCTAACTTGAAGGCTCAAATAATACGTGAGTCCACTCATACTGCTCATCTTAAACTGTCATTGCATAAGTTTAGCAAACTTTTTGCGGATGTCATCATAAGTAGACCCAAATATTTTGTCATCTACATAAATTTGGAATAGAATAATCTTACCCTTGTCTTCCCTTATGAATAATGTTTTGTTTATCTTTCTGAAAATATCTAGTGTCAACCTAAATCATCTGGAGGGGGTGAATATGTGAGTTCTGCGTCTTTTTGCGGAATAAAAATTACTAGAAAGTAAACATACAAAAACACAGAGATTTATAGTGGTTCCCGGAGTTGGGTACGTCCACTGTCCCGCCTCGCCTATATACCACGAAGAGTTAGATTCGGCTACTTCACTTCTATCTCAGATTCTTCAAATCGTACACCTCGGAGCATCAACTTCTATAACTAGGAGACAACACTCTTATCACTCAGAAAACAACCTCTCTTACAACTCGGAGAACAACCTCTCCTACAACTCGATCCTAAAATAAGAATCTTCTTTAGGTTCTTTTTATGGATCCGGTGGCCAGACAGATAAGGTATTGACGTGTTTGGCTTTGATATAGAAACTTGAACAACTTTTCTAAAGTCCTCTTGAGAAATTATTGCATCCGTTCAATTGAACTGCATAAGTTGAACATTTGCACTCTTAATTTTAACACAATTACAAATATTTTCGCTAAAACATTACACAGATTTCCACGCAAAAAGGTTTTTTAGGTCCAATTATTTGTTTTATTGTACGAGCACTCCTATGATGCACAGGTTTACACGGATAAAATTAGGTAATTGTTATGGCAAACCTATTTTGGATAGGTGCAAACCAACTTTTAAAATAAATTCTCTTAAATAATTATTTTAAATGTTACGGTAAAATTGATAGGGGCAAACCATTTCCCTATCACCTCCGCCGCCGCCGCCGCCCGCCAACGCTGCCAATGCTGCCAACGCCGCCAACGCCGCCATACCCACCATACCCGCCATACCCGCCATACCCGCCATACCCGCCAACGCCGCCAACGCCACCATACCCGCCATTCCCTCCAACGCCGCCAACGCCGTCATACGTGATGACACCGCCAACGCCGTCATACGTGATGACACCGCCAACGATGTCATACGTGATGACACCGCCAACGCCGTCATACGTGATGACACCGCCAACGATGTCATACGTGATGACACCGCCAACGCCGTCATACGTGATGACACCGCCAACGCCGTCATACGTGAAGACACCGCCAACGACGTCATACGTGATGACATCGCCAACGTCGCCATACATGATGACACTTATAACGCCGTCATACGTGATGACACCTACAACGCTGCCATACGTGATGGCACCTATCACACATTCTCGCTTCTGACCACTGAGGGAGCGCCAAATGTATTTATTTCGAACATTCTCGCTCATCTTCAGCTCATTTGATCTGAAGCAAGTCATAGATTTAAACATTTCTTTTCGTATTTATCATCTTCATTATTTGTTTTCGTATTCCTCAAGCGAAGAAAAAAAATTCGAAAAGTTGTACGCATCATTAAAAGAAAATTTCTATGATAAATTTGGAACTTTTGTAATACACTAAATTTTATAATATTGTGATTAAACTATTTGTTCATATTTTATTAAAAAAATTTTTAAAAAAATTATATTGATTTGCACGTAACAATTTGGTTTGCACATATAAATTTTTGATTTGTCCGTAAAATTGATTTGCGCATATTCAAAATTAGTTTGCCCATAACAATCACCTAAAACTAAATATTATTAGGCTTTGATATAGGAACTTGAACAACTTTTCTAAAGTTCTCTTGAGAAATTATTGCATCCGTTCAATTGAACTGCATAAGTTGAACATTTGCACTCTTAATTCTAAGACAACAAATATTTTCACTAAAACATTACACAGATTTCTATGCAAAACGGTTTTTTAGGTTCAATTATTTAGTTTTATGGTGGCCAATAGGAGAGTTTTATTTGTACGAGCTCTCTTATGTTATTTAGTGTAATGTTTTAGTGAAAATATTTGTTAAAAAGATTTAGTTTAAAAGTACAAATAAAACTAAATATCTGTGTAAATCTGTGCAAAAATTTTAAGGGTCCGTTCGTTTGCACGGAATTGAACTCCTAGAATTGAAATCGAAGGTCTAATTCCAATTCCATCGTTCGTCTGCACGCTTGAGGTTGGAATTTAAATTTTAATGAATTCCGTAGAATTCATTTTGAACTAAAGACAATTCTTTCCAATCTATATAAGAATTGGACAATTCCGATCGAGACACATTTTTAAGCCCGGGAGCGAATTTTTCGCACGTACGCGAATTTTTTCTCTCGGGCGAGATTTTTTCGCCCAGGCGCATTTTTTCGCCCGGGCGCGTTTTTTTCGCCCTGGCGCGAATTTTTTCGCCCAGACGCGATTTTTTCGCGTCCGGACGCAATTTTTTGGCCCGGGCGCATTTTTTTCGCCCGGGCGCGTTTTTTTTCCGGGGCGCGTTTTTTCGCCGGGCGCGATTTTTTCGCCCGGGCGCGTTTTTTTCACCCGGACGCGCTTTTTTTCGCCCGAGAACGATTTTTGCTCGGGCGCGTTTTTTTGCCCCCAGCCGAAAAAATCACGCCCAGGAGACAAAAATGGGCCCGAGCGACATAATCCTGCCCGAGCGAAAAAAAAAATCGCGGCCACGTGAAAAAATCCCACCCGTGAGAAAAAATCATGACTAGGTGAAAAAAATCGCGCCCGGGAAAAAATGAAATTCCGATTCCACAATATTCATCAATATTCTTTATTTGACGAACATTGGAATTGGAATTCGTCATCAATATTTAATTTCAAAATATTCATCAATATTCAATTCCAATATCGAATTTCAATTCCGTGCAAACGAACGGAACCTAAGAATGCTCATACTATTTGCTTAAAAGTACAAATAAAACTAAATATCAGTGTAAATCTGCTTGAGAATATTCAATTTTAGAAAATCCAAAACACACAATGTTTGCTAGAAAGATTAGTTTAAATGCTAAGAATTGTATTTTTCTTTCTAACTCCCCTTTCATGACCCAATCCAAATCGAATGTATTTTTCAGGAACTATTTAAAGAGATTTATATATCACATATCCCTCCAAATTGAGAGTTGCAAATCAACAAAGAAATTCACTATGATCGTCACGAATGATGTGGCACGAAGGGCTGAAAATATGGTCATTCGAGATGTGAAGGACAATAAGAAATGAAGCATTAATGATGGATCCTACGTCAAAGAGGTCGAAAGGCATTTGAACGCACAACTAAAAGGTTATTGGGAATAAACACAAAAGAAATCACATACTATTACTTTATGTGCGAGAAAGAGAGTTGATGTGAAGAAAAAAGTAGCCTCGATTGACTGACATTTCATAAAAAAAGGGTGTATGACTTCCTCAGTTCTCTAGTTCTTGAGCGCTGGTCAATCCCATCGGCCACTCCTATAACTTAACGATGACTTTGACTTTGATTTGTTTTTTAATTTTTTGAGCATGATATTTTCAAATCATAAATAAGAATCTATTCTTAATAAGGCGGAAGAGTGTGTTTTTCTAATCTTGTTTTTAGTTAATCCAATGTGAATCATTATTTTGTAATTTAGTTTTAAAGTAATGTATCCTATGTTTCCAAGTACAAATAAAACTTTTTTTTGTAACTCAGTTTTAAAATAATGTATCCTATGTTTCCAAGTACAAATAAAACTTCATCGTAGTAACATCTGTTGGAATTTTTGGTTCGGATCCAATTGTTTTGGGAAAAAAAATTTCCAAATACTGGCCACTTAAATCAGGAAAGAAAATTTTTTTCCTTGATTGTTTGATCTCCCGTAACCTGAGCGAGATGGTTAATATTTTTTTTTGGGTGAAAAGATTGGGTCAGCCATATACCATCGTGAGATTGAAAGGAGAAGAGCTGCATAGTGGAGATTGGGGGAAAATCGCCTGGAGTTTTGGAGAGCTGCCAGTGAGATGAAACGCACCGCCTCTGTCTTCCTTTCTCCCTCTTGCTCGTACACTCGGAGGGGCTGTCGGCCTTGAGTGTTGTCGCCGGTCTTGGAGGAGATATCTGTCGGCATTGAGAGAGGGTGTTGCCGCCGGGATTGATGGAGTTTGTTGCCGACGTTGCAGTGGACGTTCTTTGGAGTGGAGATGCGTGGTTTCGACGGCATGCGTGAGTGCAGTTAGTCTCTACGGTGATTTCTCTCCGGTGGTGGCGTTGTTCTCCGGTGGTGGTGTGGTTGAACGTCAGACTTCGACGTTGAAGGTTTGGTGAACCTTGTGCGTCCACAACGTGGATTGCAGTACAAATCTCAGATTCTCCCATGGATCGTGCGTGTCTGGAGCATCCACGACGTACTTGTCGGACGGTCATTTATTTCTCCTACTACTGAATTTGTACTGCATTTATATATTTTGGCGATATATATATATATATATATATATATATATATATATATATATATATATATATCTGTGGGGCTATTTGTGTTCTCATTACCTGCATATTTTATACTTGTGACTGTTGTGTACCTGATTTTACAATAAGTGGTATCAAAGCGTTTCGAGTAGGAGACTGATTGGACGTTCCGGTTTTAAGTTTGGGTCAACGGTAGGTGACGACATCGGTCCGCTTTCTATCTTCCCAGATCTGATCCGTGAATTAATCAAATTACCTAGAGGTACTGCAGATAGCTATGATAGCGAAGAAAACAGTGTTGGACAGATATTCGGTGCAGAAGTCTGACGGTAGAGGGAACTTTCGTCTTTGACAGATTCAGGTCAAGGATATGCTAGTTGAGCAGATGTTTTTCCAAGTGCTGTGGGGGCGTGATTCTTTGCCCGCTCCGGTGAAGAATTCTGAGTGGATGGAGATGGATGAGCACGCCACTAGCGATATCAGGATGTGCATCGATGACAAGGTGTTATTCAACATCGGTATTGAAGAGTCTATTGTCACACTGTGGGAGAAGCTGAAGGGACACTACAAGAGCAAGTCGTTGACCACGGGGTTGTTGCTGAAGCAGAGATTGTACAATCTGAAGATGCAGGAATGTGGTAACTTGTAGGAATACTTTAACGTGTTCAATGGACTTCTGAGCCAACTGTATGTGGTTAGTGTGAAGGCGAAAGAAGAAGACAAGGCCTGATTGCTTCTTACCTCGCTCCTGACATCGTATAAACACATGCAGACCACTCTGTTGTATGGAAAGGATATAGTAGATGTGGAGCAGATCACGTCTGCGTTACTATCGAGTCAGATGTTGTTAGACCTCGCTCCTAAGGGTGAGCATGCTTTGACAGTAGGAGAATGACGAGGTAGGTAGTTCAAAAAGGGATCTGGGAGTGCACGATTTAGATTCGCATCAAGGAAGGCAGTGACGTGCTACCATTGCAGGCATAGTGTCCATGTCAAGAGACACTGTCCGCAATGTGCACAGATTTCTGGGGACATCCAGGGTGCGGACAATGCATTGGTAGTTACAACAAATGATAGTGATGTGTCTCTCCTCATCACTGAGAGTCCGTGTGATTAAGATAGTTGGA
The DNA here is from genome assembly GCA_039513925.1 of Platanthera zijinensis. Classification (NCBI taxonomy): domain Eukaryota; kingdom Viridiplantae; phylum Streptophyta; class Magnoliopsida; order Asparagales; family Orchidaceae; genus Platanthera; species Platanthera zijinensis. Next base: position 40,993,027 of record CM077087.1, read on the forward strand.
TATTAGATTCTGGAGCTTCGCATCATATTTTCTCAGATGTAGGGATGTTCAGTTCACTAGAGGTGACGACTGGGTCAATTTTTCTAGGTGACGTCTCAGCATGTGAGGTCATGGGGATAGGGACAGTGGACATCAGGACACATGGCGGCGCAACACGCAGGCTTGTGCGGGTACACCTGGTACCCAAGCTGGGCTGGATTTTGATATCGCTGGGCAGACTGGACTCCAAAGGATGCAGTTTGTCGTGAGAGGTGGATTTCTGATGATGACGCGAGGACGTACCATGCTCATGCGAGCTATGCAATGCGATAGTCTTTATCGGCTGATGGGGACCACAATGCGAGGTGGTGTGCCCATGATTTCTACGACCGATAGAGTTGATGGTCATGGTAGTGTAGGGGATCGCCCTTCTGGTAGTCTAACTTGGCAAGTCATATTAAACGATCCAATTGCGTCGACGTTTAGAGGTTGAGCCCGAGCATGGATGTAATGCCCCAAAATCCTTAAGACAGGAAATAGTTCTCTGAAGGTTATCGCCCGGCAGTAGTAGTTACCGCGCGTCGGCAGCTGAGGAATTAATCTGGCAGAGCTCTCGGGTAGCTATCGCCCGACGATAGTGATACCGCCGACGATAGATAGGTCAATTTATTTGATGAGGCTCTTGGGATTCTACCGCGCGACGGTAGTCGATAGCGCCTAGCGATAACAGCGGGTGTCATGTCATAGCCGACAACGGCTATCGTGCGGCGTTAGCGCCCTATCACGCGGCGATAGTGAAAATGTAACAGCGTGTCTACGTGGCGGCCTGTGGTTGGCTGTCCTGGGTGGTTACATGCGAAATGAGGAGGTAACGCGAGGCGGTAGCTAGTTACCGCGCGGCGGTAGCTCGGTTTTTTATGGCTGGTTCGGCCGTTTTCACTTCATTTCTTTTGGAGTTGAGGACTTGGCCTTGATTTATTGGAGGAGGAGCAGCACCGTCAAAAAAAGATACTTTGCCTCCGTTTGGGATTCGGAGCTCGATTCGCAGGACGAGTCCGGATCTGTGGAGGCAAGATCGTTACGGTCGCGTTCTTTCGTCTAGAATCTTTGGCATGAAACCGAAGAGAGCACAAAGGGTAACGATTCTCTACTTGGACATGTGAAGTCCTCTTCCTTTTGCATAGGAAACCCTATCCCGCGATTGTGAGGTGAGTGTGAAGCTTTCCTTTGGGTAAATACGGTATACCCCCGCAGTTTTGCATTTAGAGTTCAGAATCGAAGTACGAACATAGGCATGGTGTGTAAAGCCCATCCGGACAGGTTGGTCTGGATTGGTGATGTTTTTCATATGCTTGTTTTGCCGGAGAAGACTCCGTGCTGTATGTTTTTTTGGGTTTCTACGCTGTAGATTTCAGTAGGGAACTTTGGGGACTAACTCCAAGGAGAACCCAGAAATCTGGGCAGAATCGCATTTCTGCTAGGTACCATGCGGCGGTAGTGTTACCGCCAGCGATAGATCTGTGAGAGAGCTATTGTGAGGCCTGTCTCGTCAATACCTGAGGGGCAGTGCTATGGGGCTTAATGCTTAGAGAGCCCAGCTTGGTGGCCTGAGAGCAGGCCAGTGAACATAACGCAGTTATGTGTGTTGGAATGGGAAAGAGTAGGTCGACCCGCATCGTGGTTTGCTACGCCCGACGATTTGAGCAACGAGATATGACTGAACTGTACCCATTAGCTATGTCGATCGACCAGTGGGTAGTGTTACCTGTCATAGCCATAGTTGCGAGTCTTAGGACTTGAGCTAGAAAGACTATTTAATGCTCATGTATGTTGGTCATCACTGAGTACTGTGGTGACACCCTGGTTTTTGTCCGGTACACCGAGAATGTGCCCTGAGTGCACGGGGCGTGTGGTCGTACCACCAGCGTTTGTGGTGAAGTGTGCTTATATTGCACTTTCGTAGCCATGTTCAGTTTTGCTAATGCCATGCAGGGAAGGAGCACCGCCGCCCCGGGTTAGGGGTGGGGTCGTTATAATTTGGTTAGCCTTAGCTGATCGTTGCTTTATTTTTTCACCGTTCGGTGGATTGTTCTTATGCAGGAACAAGTGAGCCAAGTGACAAGTAGCGGGTTGAAGCCTTGCTGCTGTGTTGGCTCTTGAAGGCCAAAGCGAAGTATTTTCTTAACTACTTTCATGTGTGGTCGGTCTGTGTGCCACACTGTAAAACACTTATTGTTTAAGTAAATAGTTGTAAGACCATAAGGCCGAGACTCTTTGTCTATTCTTACTTTCATTCCTATTTCGGGCTATAGTGGACATTCATGTTTTGTGATGGGTTCTTAAAACTTATTTAAAAGCTTCCGCTAGAATGTTATGTGTTAGGATTCAAAATTTTATTACAGTAATTTGGCATTAATATATAACTCCATTGACTGCCCGCGGAATATGGCGTGGGGCCCCGGTCGGACCTTCTGTTATATTCCATGTGACAGATGAGGGTGTTACAATGGATGAGTCGATTGGAGCAGGTTGGCTGACACCTCAGACTTGAGGTGGTGCTTTGTGCAGACCGGTGCTTCGTGCAGACCGTGTTACGTGCAGTGTTGCCTAGTGCAGAAGGTGCTTCGTGCAGACTGGTGTTTTATGCAAATTGTGATACATGCATTGTTGTCTAGTGAAGTTGGTGGCTCGTGCAGGGAGTGCTTCGTACAGGTGTTGGATCTGGAACTCAAATCAAGGTGATGATTGCTGAAATTTTTGGTTCGGATCCTAATTGGTTTTGGAAAAAAAATTTCCAATTGCTGGCCACTTAAATCAGGAAAGAAATTTTTTTCCCTTGGTTGTTTGATCTCCCGTAACATGTGGGAGATGATTATTAAATTTTCTTTTTAGGTGAAAAAATTGGAGCTGCCATATACAATCGTGAGATTGAAAGGAGAAGAGCCGCATATTGGAGATTGAGGGAGAATCGCTGGAGTTTTTGAGAGCCACCTATGAGAGAAAATACGCCGCCTCTATCTTCCTTTTTCTCTCCATGCTCGTGCACTTGGAGGGGACGCTGGCCTTGAGAGTTGTTGCCGGTTTTGGAGGAGATATCCGTAGGCGTTGAGAGAGTGTGTTGTCGCCAGGTTTGGTGGAGTTTGCCGCCGGCGTTGCAGTGGACGTTTTTTGGAGTGGAGAGGCATGGTGTCGATGGCGTGCGTGAGTGCAGTTTGTCTCGACGGTGATTTCTCTCCGATGACGGTGTTATTCTCCGGTAGTGGTGCAGTTGAACGTCGGACTTCGAAATTGAAAGTTCGTTGAACCTTGTTTTATATTTGATTCGGATTCAGATCGATCTGAATCGAATCTGGGTTCCTTTTGGGGTTGACCGTGGATGGCAGGTGACAGGTGCTATGGAATCTGATAATATATCTAAAGATATCTTTTGCTTAATTTATATCCATGCCACCATCATTATAATATATATATATATATATATATATATATATTCTAAATATAAAAAAAAATATGGGCGACCGTTGCGATTGCATGGTATATCAGGAGAGGCCTCTCGAAATCATCTCAGTCGTCCATTCAAATGCTCGACGCGTGGCCTCTTCCGCGATATTAGCTCCATCCTGAACCCTAGCTACTTTTATTTCCATTCCGTGCCACCAACCCCTCCAAATCCTACCCCTTCTCGCGCAGAAAATCCGCACCCAGTGTCGTCGCCGGCATCCCTCTGCGCAAGAAACAACCGACATCGGCATCCCTCTGCGCAAGAAACCACCGATGATGGCTCCTTCGCAACCCTAATCGCCCTCTCAACAGCACGCACTCCCTTCCTCTGGCTCCGACTCATGGTCATCTCCTACCTGCGATCTCATGGCACTCCAAAAAGAAGGCGACCGCTCATTCCCGCTGGAACTGGTTCGACGAACGTCGAACGGGTTTGACGAACGTCGAACGGGTTCGACGAACGGGAGTGTTACAAAATGTCTGAGGGTCAACATTTTTTCCTTAATCGGAAGGGGAAGATCTTCGCGCATTGGGTTCGACGAACGTCGAACTGGGTAGAAGATGCTTTTTTATGCTATGCGCGATTTAATCCAACGGCTCAGAAATTAATACGCGAACATTGCACAATACGCGGAACCCAGACAAACAGTGCCCCTATACGGTTATATGTATGTACACGGAACCCAGACATAGATTTTTCCGAGTTTTCTTCAATCAAGCGCCCTAGCACACAGACATAGCTTTTTCCGCGTTTTCTTCAATCCAGCGCCCTAGCACAAAAAACTGTGATCAATCCAGCATCGCAGTGCCTCAATCCACCTCCGGCACTTGCGTCGCAACAACTCAATCCATCTTCGCCGCTTCAATCCCGTGCCTCCAAACCGGCGCCGCAGCCTCAAAGCTCTAAATCCGGCGATCTATCCGTCGATCTATCAAGGCCTACAACCTCCTAAAACCACCTTCGCCTCCTCTATACAGGACTACAGGTTTATTTAAAGACTTTAAAATGGATTTTGTTTCTTGCTCTGATCCAGTAGAACAGATTAATACAGAGTATTCTATTGCAAACCAAGAACCATATATAGGTCAAATTTTTGAAGATCTTGATGAAATATACTATTTTTATAATGCTCACGCTCGAAATTTAGGATTTGGTGTTAGAAAAAATTCTAGCAACATATCAAAAGTTACATGAGAGTATATTGGAAGAATTATGTATGCGATAAGAGTGACAAAAAGAAAGCAAAACCTACTGAAAATTGTGAAATTATACAACAACGGCGCAATATGAGACTTGGATGTTTAGCAAAACTAGATGTTCGCAAAGGGAAAGATAATAAGTAGGTTGTTTCAGGATTCCAAAATGAACATAATCATATATTAGATATACCCAGAAGAACAAAGAAACATAGATCTCATAATGTCAGTCATAGGAACATGATAGCCAAGGATTTGATAACTCAACTAAATGTATCTGGGTTGGGACCATCTAATATTGCTAAAACACTAAATGCAGTGGCTGAAGATATAAATATCAGTGCACAAAATGTCATAAATCACTTGAGACAACATCGGGATAACCAAGTTGGTCGTCAGGGTGCTTTAGTAGCCCAATATCTGCAAGCTCAGCATTCTAAAGATCCAAAGTTTTACTTTGCTTTAGAGATAGATACTGATGGGTTATTGAGATATATATTTTGGGCAGATTCACGTTCTAGGAACGATTACATTACTTTTGGTGATGTAATCGTTTTTGATGTGACTTATAAGACAAATAAACTACAAATGCCTTTTGCACCTTTTACTGGAGTAAATCATCATAGACAATTTATTTTACTTGGATGTGCATTATTGGCCGATGAAACAGAGGAGACATTCACTTGGGTTTCTAAGCACTAGTTGATTTGCATTTTTGATAGAGCACCACAAGTTATAATTACAGACATGGATCATGCTATGTATAAATCTATCAAATTTGTCTTTCCATGTACAAGACACCATTTTTGCTCATGGCATATACATAAGCATTTGGTTCAGAATGTGTTTGAAATGTGCTATCCAGAAAATGAGTTCTTAAAGGATTATAAAATATGTTATAACATTAGAACAATTTGTTTAAGTGAATGTAGATGGGAAGACCTCATTTCAAAATACCATTTACAAAAAAACAAGTGGTTATTAAGAATGTGAGAAAGAAGATCCCATTGGGTGCCTTTATACTTGAAAGATGTTTTTGTGGCTGACATGACATCAACAGGTAGAAGCGAGAGTATAAATTTTTCTTTTGATGGATTTGTAAATTCCAACACAAGCTTGTCAGAGTTTGTAAAGCAATATGAAAGAGCGTTAGAAAGTCGTCGTCAAGCAGAGGAACTTGAAGACTTCAAAACTATGAATTCAAAACCAGTTTTTTTTGGAAAAGGAAATCTAGAATCTCTTGAAATCTTTTGAACATTACTCTTGTATAATGTTCACTAGCATGAGCTTCTAGATTTACTTTTTCAAATAAAACTGGTTTTGAATTCATCGTTTTGAAGGCTTCAAGTTCCTCTGCATGACGACGACTTTATAACGCTCTTTCATATTGCTTTACAAACTCTAACAATCTTGTGTTGGAATTTACAAATCCATCAAAAAAGGAATTTATACTCTCGCTTCTACCTGTTGATGTCATGTCAGCCACAAAAACATCTTTCAAGTATGCAGGAACCCAATGAGATCTTCTTACGCACATTTTGAATAACCACTTGTTTTTTTGTAAATAGTATTTTGAAATGAGGTCTTCCCATCTACATTCACTTAAAAAAATTGTTCTGTTGTCATAAAATATTTTATAATCATTTGAGAACTCACTTTCTGGATAGCGCATTTCAAACACATTCTCAACCAAATGCTTATGTATATTCCATGAGCAAAAACAGTGTCTTGTACATGGAAAGACAACTTTGATAGATTTATACATAGCATGATCAATGTCTGTAATTATAACTTGTGGTGCTCTATCAAACATGCAAATAAACCAATGCTTAAAAACACAAGTGAATGTCTCCTTTGTTTCATCGGCCAATCATGCACATCCAAGTAGAATAGATTATCTATGATGATTTACTCCAATAAAAGGTGCAAAAGGCATTTGTAGTTTATTTGTCTTATAAGTCACATCAAAAATGATTACATCAACAAAAGTAATGTAATCGTTCCTAGAACGTGAATCTGCCTAAAATATAGATCTCAATAACACATCAGTATCTATCTCTAAAGCAAAGTAAAAAAATTGGATCTTTAGAATGCTGAGCTTGTAGATATTGAGCTACTAAAGCACCCTGACGACCAACTTGGTTATCCCGATGTTGTCTTAAGTGATTTATGATATTTTGTGCACTGATATTTATATCTTCAGCCCCTGCATTTAGTGTTTTAGCAATATTAGATGGTCCCCCAGATACATTTAGTTGAGCCATCAAATCCTTGGCTCTCATGTTCTTATGGCTGACATTATGAGATCTATGTTTTTTGTTCTTTTGGGTGTATCTAATATATGATTATGTTCATTTTGGAATCCTAAAACAATCCACTTATTATCTTTCCCTTTGCTAACATGTAGTTTTGCTAAACATCCAAGTCTCGTATTGCGCCGTTGTTGTATAATTTCACAATTTTCAGCAGGTTTAGCTTTCTTTTTGCCACTCTTATCGCATACATAATTCTTCCAAATATGCTCTCCTGTAACTTTTGATATGTTGCTAGAACTTTTCCTAACACCAAAACCAAAATTGCGAGTGTAAGCATTATAAAAACAGTAGACTGCATCAAGATCTTCAAAAATTTGACCTATATATGGTTCTTGGTTTGCAATAGAACACTCTGTATTAATCTGTTCAACTGGATCAGAGCAAGAAACAAAATCCATTTTAAAGTCTTTAAATAAACCTGTAGTCCTGGATAGAGGAGGCGAAGGTGGTTTTAGGAAGCTGTAGGCCTGGATAGATAGACAGATAGATCGCCAGATTTAGAGCTTTGAGGCTGCGGTGCCGGTTTGGAGGCACGAGATTGAAGCGGCGGAGGTGGATTGAGTTGCTGCGACTCAAGCGCCGGAGGTGGATTGAGGTACCGCAACGCTGGATTGATCGCAGTTTTTTGTGCTAGGGCACTGGATTGAAGAAAATGTCGAAAAAGCTATGTCTGTGTGCTAGGGCGCTGGATTGAAGAAAACATGGAAAAAGCTATGTCCAGGTTCCGTGTACATACATATAACCGTATGGGGGCACTGTTTGTCCGGGTTCGACGTATTGTGCAATGTTCGCATATTAATTTATGAGCCGTTGGATTAAATCACGCACAACATAAAAAAAAGCATCTTCTACCCAGTTCGACGTTCGTCGAACCCGATGCGCGAAGATAGCCCTTCCGATCGAGCAAAAAATGCCGACCCTCAGACATTTTGTAACACTCCCGTTCGACGTTCGTCGAGCCCGTTCGACGTTCGTCGAGCCCGTCCGACGTTCGTCGAGCCCGTCCGACGTTCGTCGAGCCCGTCCGACGTTCGTCGAGCCCGTCCGACGTTCGTCGAGCCCGTCCGACGTTCGTCGAGCCCGTCCGACGTTCGTCGAGCCCGTCCGACGTTCGTCGAGCCCGTCCGACGTTCGTCGAGCCCGTCCGACGTTCGTCGAGCCCGTCCGACGTTCGTCGAGCCCGTCCGACGTTCGTCGAGCCCGTCCGACGTTCGTCGAGCCCGTCCGACGTTCGTCGAGCCCGTCCGACGTTCGTCGAGCCCGTCCGACGTTCGTCGAGCCCGTCCGACGTTCGTCGAGCCCGTCCGACGTTCGTCGAGCCCGTCCGACGTTCGTCGAGCCCGTCCGACGTTCGTCGAGCCCGTCCGACGTTCGTCGAGCCCGTCCGACGTTCGTCGAGCCCGTCCGACGTTCGTCGAGCCCGTCCGACCTTCGTCGAGCCCGTCCGACCTTCGTCGAGCCCGTCCGACCTTCGTCGAGCCCGTCCGACCTTCGTCGAGCCCGTCCGACCTTCGTCGAGCCCGTCCGACCTTCGTCGAGCCCGTCCGACCTTCGTCGAGCCCGTCCGACCTTCGTCGAGCCCGTCCGACGTTCGTCGAGCCCGTCCGACCTTCGTCGAGCCCGTCCGACCTTCGTCGAGCCCGTCCGACCTTCGTCGAGCCCGTCCGACCTTCGTCGAGCCCGTCCGACCTTCGTCGAGCCCGTCCGACCTTCGTCGAGCCCGTCCGACCTTCGTCGAGCCCGTCCGACCTTCGTCGAGCCCGTCCGACCTTCGTCGAGCCCGTCCGACCTTCGTCGAGCCCGTCCGACCTTCGTCGAGCCCGTCCGACCTTCGTCGAGCCCGTCCGACCTTCGTCGAGCCCGTCCGACCTTCGTCGAGCCCGTCCGACCTTCGTCGAGCCCGTCCGACCTTCGTCGAGCCCGTCCGACCTTCGTCGAGCCCCATACAACACCACATTCGTCGAGCCCCATACAACACCACATTCGTCGAGCCCCATACAACACCACATTCGTCGAACCCCGTTTGACGTTCCCGAAATCTGTTCGACAAAATCCTACTCCTTTTAGGGCGTTACAATTTGAATAGAACGGGGCCGATGAATCTCAGTACGAAATAAATGCTTTTGTAATTTTTGATTCCAACAAAGAAATGGAAGATTTAATCCCGGTAAAGGAAGAAATGTCGATGACCCTCAGACATTTGAATAAAACAATGTTATCCCTGTAAAGCAAGAAATGTTGGCTAATATTTTTCTTCAAAAACAACATAAAATTAATGGACTAACAACAGGTTTAATCAAAGGAAAACAAGAGACTGGAGGATTTCTATTTTGTGAGAGGAGAATGGAGGATTTTTAAGACACTAGAACTTCAAGATATATCTGTATCAAAAAAATTAACAACAATGGATTATTAATAGTACAAAATTAATTAAAAAATACATATTATCCAAAAAAATACCTTTTCTTTTTTTGGGACACGTTGTAGCATAATGACCTCTGTCACTAGAAGATCCACATGTCCTCTTTTTCAAACTATTTTGAGACTCTTCTATTCTTCCTGTTATTCACCTTGCTATTTTTTGGCGTCCTTTTGTTCGTATTTGAATATGATCTCTAATAGATACCAGAATGATCCACTGCTATTGAATATGATCCACCTTGACTACCAATCTTTTCAATGTCACCTTCAACAGAAGTTTCATTGTAATCATTTAACTGTCCAGTAACATAATGATATAATTCTTTGAAAGAGTCTTCATCTTTTGATACTTTCTCTATCAAATTGTTGCAAAGAGAAGTGAGGTGTCATTTCATTAAAGAAGAAACTGAATGCAGATGGCCTTCAACTGAATTTGATGGGTTATTAGATAAAATATTGCGTGCTTGTAATGGTCCATCTCTTCAATAGATATCTATTTGGAATTTGTGTTACTTGTTTCTTATATAGTATATGTAAAATATGCTTGCAAAATATTCCATCACTCTCAAACTTTCTGCACTCACATTTGATATATATAGGGTCACCATCCACATATACAACCTTAAACCACTTGTATTTTTCATCAGATGATAAACCCACAATATAATATTTTGTAACTCCAGAAGAACTTACTTTCACATGTAAACAATTTAGAATCTCTTGAAACTCATTCTGGAATCGTTTGAACATTACTCTTGTATAATGTTCAATAGCATGAGCTTCTAGATTTCCTTTTCCAAATAAAACTGGTTTTGAATTCATAGTTTTGAAGTCTTCAAGTTCCTCTGCATGACGACAACTTTCTAACACTCTTTCATATTGCTTTACAAACTCTAACAAGCTTGTGTTGGAATTAACAAATCCATCAAAAAGAGAATTTATACTCTCGCTTCTACCTGTTGATGTCATGTCAGCCACAAAAACATCTTTCAAGTATGCAGGCACCCAATGTGATCTTCTTTCCCACATTATGAATAACCACTTGTTTTTTTGTAAATGGTATTTTGAAATGAGGTCTTCCCATCTGCATTCACTTAAACAAAGTGTTCTACTGTTATAAAATATTTTATAATCCTTTGAGAACTCACTTTCTGGATAACGCATTTCAAACACATTCTCAACCAAATGCTTATGTATATGCCATGAGCAAAAACAGTGTCTTAACATGGAAATACAACTTTGATAGACTTATACATAACATGATTCATGTCTGTAATTATAAATTGTGGTGCTCTATCAAACATGCAAATCAACCAGTGCTTAAAACCCCAAGTGAATGTCTCCTCTGTTTCATCGGCCAATAATGCACATCCAAGTAGAATAGATTGTCTATGATGATTTACTCCAGTAAAATGTGAAAAAGGCATTTGTAGTTTATTTGTCTTATAAGTCACATCAAAAATGATAACATCACCAAAAGTAATGTAATCGTTCCTAGAACGTGAATCTGCTCAAAATATAGATCTCAATAACCCATCAATATCTATCTTTAAAGCAAAGTAAAAAAAATTTGGATCTTTAGAGTGCTGAGCTTGCAGATATTGGGCTACTAAAGCACCCTAGCGACCAACTTGGTTATCCCGATGTTGTCTCAATTGATTTATGTCATTTTGTGCACTGATATTTATATCTCCAGCCACTGCATTTAGTGTTTTAGCAATATTCGATGGTCCCAACCCAGGTACATTTAGTTGAGTCATCAAATCCTTGGCTATCATGTTCCTATGATTGACATTATGAGATCTATGTTTCTTTGTTCTTCTGGGTGTATCTAATATATGATTATGTTCTTTTTGGAATCCTGAAACAACCCACTTATTATCTTTCCTTTTGCGAACATCTAGTTTTGCTAAACATCCAAGTCTCGTATTGCGTCGTTGTTGTATAATTTCACAATTTTCAGCAGGTTTAACTTTCTTTTAGCCACTCTTATCGCATACATTATTCTTCCAAATATTCCCTCCCGTAACTTTTGATATGTTGCTAGAATTTTCCTAACACCAAATACTAAATTGTGAGCGTAAGCATTATAAAAACAGTAGACTGCATCAAGATCTTCAAAAATTTGACCTATATATGGTTCTTGGTTTGCAATAGAACACTATGTATTAATCTGTTCTACTGGATCAGAGCATGAAACAAAATCCATTTGAAAGTCTTTAAATAAACCTGTAATCCTGGATAGAGGAGGCGAAGGTGGTTTTAGGAGGCCGTAGGCCTGGATAGATCGACAGATAGATCGCCATATTTAGAGCATGGAGGCTGCGACGCCGGTTTGGAGGCCCCGGATTGAAGCGGCGGAGGTGGATTGAGTTGCTACGATGCAAGCGGCGGAGGTGGATTGAGGCACTGTGATGTTGGATTGATCGCAGTTTTTGTGTTAGGGCGCTGGATTTAAGAAAAACGCGGAAAAAGCTATGTCCGTGTGTTAGGGCGCTGGATTGAAGAAAATGCGGAAAAAGCTATGTCCGGGTTCCGTGTACATATATATAACCGTATGGGGGCACTGTTTGTCCGAGTTCCGCGTATTGTTCAATGTCCGTGTATTAATTTCTGAGCCGTTGGATTAAATCGCACACAGCATAAAAAAGCATCTTCTACCCAGTTCGACGTTCGTCAAACTCGATGCGCGAAGATCTTCCCCTTCCGATCGAGCAAAAAATGTCGAACCTCAGACATTTTGTGACACTCTCGTTTGTAGAACCCGTTCGACGTGCGTCGAACCCGTTCGACGTGCGTCGAACCCGTTCGACGTGCGTCGAACCCGTTCGACGTGCGTCGAACCCGTTCGACGTGCGTCGAACCCCGTTCGACGTGCGTCGAACCCCGTTCGACGTGCGTCGAACCCCGTTCGACGTGCGTCGAACCCCGTTCGACGTGCGTCGAACCCCGTTCGACGTGCGTCGAACCCCGTTCGACGTGCGTCGAACCCCGTTCGACGTGCGTCGAACCCCGTTCGACGTGCGTCGAACCCCGTTCGACGTGCGTCGAACCCCGTTCGACGTGCGTCGAACCCCGTTCGACGTGCGTCGAACCCCGTTCGACGAACCCCGTTCGACGTGCGTCGAACCCGTTCGACGTGCGTCGAACCCGTTCGACGTGCGTCGAACCCCGTTCGACGTGCGTCGAACCCCGTTCGACGTGCGTCGAACCCCGTTCGACGTGCGTCGAACCCCGTTCGACGTGCGTCGAACCCCGTTCGACGTGCGTCGAACCCCGTTCGACGTGCGTCGAACCCCGTTCGACGTTCCCGAAATCTGTTCGACAAAATCCGTTCGACGAAATCCTACTCCTTTTGGGTTGTTACACATTTGAATAGAACGGGGCCGACGAATCTCAGTGCGCAAAAAATGCTTTTGTAATTTTTGATTCCAGCAAAGAAATGGAGGATTTAATCCTGTAAAGCAAGAATTGCCGATGACCCTCAGACATTTGAATAAAACAATGTCATCCCTGAAAAGCAAGAAATGTTGGCTTATGTTTTTCTTCAAAAAAACATAAAATTAATGGACTAACAACATGTTTAATCAAAGGAAAACATGAGAGTGGAGGATTTTTGTTTTGTGAGAGGAGAGTGGAGGATTTTTAAGGCACCAGAACTTCAAGATATATCTTTATCAAAAAAATTAACAATAATGGATTATTAATAGTACAAAATTAATTAAAAAAACATATTATCCAAAAAAAGACCCTTTTTTTTTTGGGACACGTTGTAGCATAATGACCTTTGTCACCACACGATCCACATGTTCTCTTTTTCAAACTATTTTGAGACTCTTCTATTCTTGCTGTTATTCGCCTTGCTATTTTTGGACGTCCTTTTGTTCGTGTTTGAATAAGATCTCTAATAGATATACCAGAATGATCCACTGCTATTGAAGATGATCCAACTTGACTACCAATCCTTTCAATCTCACCTTCAACAGAAGTTTCATTGCAACCATTTAACTGTCTAGTAACATAATGATATAATTCTTTGAAAGAGTTTTCATCTTTTGATACTTTCTCTATCAAATTGTTGCAAAGAGAAGTGAGGTGCCATTTCATTAAAGAAGAAACTGGATGCAGATGACCTTCAAATGAATTTGATGGGTTAATAGATAAAATATTGCGTGCTTGAATGGTCCATCTCTTCAATAGATATCTATTTGGAATTTGTGTTGTTTCATATATAGTAAATGTAAAATATGCTTGCAAAATATTCCATCACTCTCAAATTTTCTGCACTCACATTTGATACATATAGGGTCACCATCCACATATACAACCTTAAACCACTTGTATTTTTCATCAGATGATAAACCCACAATATAATGTTTTGTAACTAGAGAAGAACTTACTTTCTCATTTAAACATTTTAGAATCTCTTGAAACTCATTCTGAAATCGTTTGAACATTCCTCTTGTATAATGTTCACTAGCATGAGCTTCTAGATTTCCTTTTCCAAATAAAATTGGTTTTGAATTCATAGTTTTGAAGTCTTCAAGTTCCTCTGCATGACGACGACTTTCTAACGCTCTTTCATATTGCTTTACAAACTCTAACAAGCTTGTGTTGGAATTTACAAATCCATCAAAAAAAGAATTTATACTCTCGCTTCAACCTGTTGATGTCATGTTAGCCACAAAAACATCTTTCAAGTATGCAAGCACCCAATGGGATCTTCTTTCCCACATTCTGAATAGCCACTTATTTTTTTGTAAATGGTATTTTGAAATGAGGTCTTCCCATCTACATTCATTTAAACAAATTGTTCTACTGTTATAAAATATTTTATAATCCTTTGAGAACTCACTTTCTTGATAGCGCATTTCGAACACATTCTCGACCAAATGCTTATGTATATGCTATGAGCAAAAACGGTGTTTTGTACATAGAAAGACAACTTTGATAGATTTATACATAACATGATCTATGTCTGTAATTATAACTTGTGGTGCTCTATCAAACATGCAAATCAACCAGTACTTAAAAACCCAAGTGAATGTCTCCTCTTTTTCATCGGCCAATAATGCACGTCCAAGTAGAATAGATTGTCTATGATGACTTACTCCAGTAAAAGGTGCAAAAGGCATTTGTAGTTTATTTGTCTTATGAGTCACATCAAAAATGATTACATCACAAAAAGTAATGTAATCGTTCCTAGAACGTGAATCTGCCCAAAATATAGATCTCAATAACCCATCAGTATCTATCTCTAAAGCAAAGTAAAAATTTGGATCTTTAGAATGCTGAGCTTGCAGATATTGGGCTACTAAAGCACCATGACGACCAACTTGGTTATCCCGATGCTTTATCAAGTGATTTATGACATTTTGTGCACTGATATTTATATCTCCAGCCACTGCATTTAGTGTTTTAGCAATATTAGATGGTCCCAACCCAGAAACATTTAGTTGAGCCATAAAATCCTTGGCTATCATGTTCCTATGACTGACATTATGAGATCTATGTTTCTTTGTTCTTCTGGGTGTATCTAATATATGATTATGTTCTATTTGGAATCCTGAAACAACCCACTTATTATCTTTCCTTTTACAAACATCTAGTTTTGCTAAACATCCAAGTCTCGTATTGCGCCGTTGTTGTATAATTTCACAATTTTCAGCAGGTTTAGCATTCTTTTTTCGACTCTTATCGCATACATAATTCTTCCAAATATGCTCTCATGTAACTTTTGATATGTTGCAAGAATTTTTCCTAACACCAAATCCAAAATTGCGAGCGTAAGCATTATAAAATCAGTAGACTGCATCAAGATCTTCAAAAGTTTGACCTATATATGGTTCTTGGTTTGCAATAGAACACCCTGTATTAATCTGTTCTACTGGATCAGAGCAAGGAACAAAATCCATTTTAAAGTCTTTAAATAAACCTGTAGTCCTGGATAGAGGAGGCGAAGGTGGTTTTAGGAGATTGTAGGCCTGGATAGATCGACGGATAGATCGCCGGATTTATAGCTTGGAGACTGGGACGCCAGTTTGGAGGCACGGTATTGAAGCGGCGGAGGTGGATTGAGTTGCTGCGACTCAAGCGACGGAGGTGGATTTAGGCACTGCGACGCTGGATTGATCACAGTTTTTTGTGCTAGGGCGCTGGATTGAAGAAAAATGCGGAAAAAGCTATGTCTGTGTGCTAGGGCGCTAGATTGAAGAAAACGCGGAAAAAGCTATGTTCGGGTTCCCTGTACATACATATAACTGTATGGCGACACTATTTGTACGGGTTTCGCGTATTGTGCAATGTCCGCGTGTTAATTTCTAAGCTGTTGGATTAAATCGCGCATAGCATAAAAATAGCATCTTCTACCCAGTTCGACGTTCGTCGAACCCGATGCGCAAAGATCTTCCCCTTCTGATCGAGCAAAAAATGTCGACCCTCAGATATTTTGTAACACTCCCGTTCGTCGAACCCGTTCGACGTTCGTCGAACCCGTTCGACGTTCATCGAACCCGTTCGACACCACGTTCGTCGAACCCGTTCGACACCACGTTCGTCGAACCCCGTTCGACATTCCCGAAATCTGTTCGACGAAATCCGTTCGACGAAATCCTACTCCTTTTCAGGTGTTACACATTTGAATAGAACGAGGCCGATGAATCTCTGTGTGCAAAAAATGCTTTTGTAATTTTTGATTCAAGAAAAGAAATGGAGGATTTAATCCCTGTAAAGCAAGAAATGTGGATGACCCTCAGACATTTGAATAGAACAATGTCATCCCTATAAAGCAAGAAATGTTGGCAAATGTTTTTCTTCAAAAAGAACATAAAATTAATGGACTAACAACAGGTTTAATCATAGGAAAATATGAGACTGGAGGATTTCTATTTTGCGAGAGGAGAATGGAGGATTTTTAAGGCACCAGAACTTCAAGATATATCTGTATCAAAAAAATTAACAAAAATGGATTATTAATAGTGCAAAATTAATTAAAAAAATACATATTATCCAAAAAAAATACCTTTTCTTTTTTTTGGGACACGTTGTAGCATAATGACCTTTGTCACCATACGATCCACATGTCCTCTTTTTCAAACTATTTTGAAACTCTTATATTCTTGCCGTTATTCGTCTTGTTATTTTAGGACGTCCTTTTATTCGTGTTTGAATAAGATCTCTAATAGATATACCAGAATGATCCACTGCTATTGAAGATGATCCAACTTGACTACCAATCCTTTCAATCTCATCTTCAACAGAAGTTTCATTGTAATCATTTAACTGTCCAGTAACATAATGATATAATTCTTTGAAAGAGTCTTCATCTTTTGATACTTTCTCTATCAAATTGTTGCAAAGAGAAGTGAGGTGCCATTTCATTAAAGAAGAAACTGGATGCAGATGACCTTCAATTGAATTTGATGGGTTAATAGATAAAATATTGTGTGCTTGAATGGTCCATCTCTTCAATAGATATCTATTTGGAATTTGTGTTACTTGTTTCTTATATAGTATATGTAAAATATGCTTGCAAAATATTCCATCACTCTCAAACTTTCCGCACTCACATTTAATACATATAGGGTCACCATCCACATATACAACCTTAAATCACTTGTATTTTTCATCAGATGATAAACCCACAATATAATATTTTGTAACTTCAGAAGAACTTACTTTCTCATGTAAACAATTTAGAATCTCTTGAAACTCATTTTGGAATAGTTTGAACATTACACTTGTATAATGTTCACTAGCATGAGCTTCTACATTTCCTTTTCCAAATAAAATAGGTTTTGAATTCATAGTATTGAAGTCTTCAAGTTCCTCTGCAAGACGACGACTTTCTAACGCTCTTTCATATTGCTTTACAAACTCTAACAAACTTGTGTTGGAATTTACAAATCCATCAAAAAAAAGAATTTATACTCTCGCTTCTACCTGTTGATGTCATGTCAGCCACAAAAACATCTTTCAAGTATGCAGGCACCCAATGGAATTTTCTTTCCCACATTCTGAATAACCACTTGTTTTTTTGTAAATGGTATTTTGAAATAAGGTCTTCCCATCTACATTAACTTAAACAAATTGTTCTACTGTTATAAAATATTTTATAATCCTTTGAGAACTCACTTTCTGGATAGTGCATTTCAAACACATTCTCAACCAAATGCTTATGTATATGCCATGAGAAAAAACGATGTCTTGTACATGGAAAGACAACTTTGATAGATTTATACATAGCATGATCAATGTCTATAATTATAACTTGTGGTGCTCTATCAAACATGCAAATCAACCCGTGCTTAAAAACTCAAGTGAATGTCTCCTCTGTTTCATCGACCAATAATGCACATCCAAGTAGAATAGATTGTCTATGATGATTTACTCCAATAAAAGGTGCAAAAGGCATTTGTAGTTTATTTGTCTAATAAGTCACATCAAAAACGATTATCATCAAAAGTAATGTAATCATTCCTAGAACGTGAATCTGCCCAAAATATAGATCTCAATAACCCATCAGTATCTATCTCTAAAGCAAAGTAAAAAAATTTGAATCTTTAGAATGTTGAGCTTGCAGATATTGGACTACTAAAGCACCCCGACGACCAACTTGGTTATCCCGATGTTGTCTCAAGTGATTTATGACATTTTGTGCACTGATATTTATATCTCCAGCCACTACATTTAGTGTTTTAGCAATATTAGATGCTCCCAACCCAGATACCTTTAGTTGAGCCATCAAATCCTTGGCTATCATGTTCCTATGACTGACATTATGAGATCTATGTTTCTTTGTTCTTCTGGGTGTATTTAATATATGATTATGTTCTTTTTGGAATCATGAAACAACCCACTTATTACCTTTCCCTTTGCGAACATCTAGTTTTGCTAAACATCCAAGTCTCGTATTGCGCCGTTGTTGTATAATTTCACAATTCTCAGCATGTTTAGCTTTCTTTTTGCTACTCTTATCGCATACATAATTCAATCAAATATGCTCTCCTGTAACTTTTGATATGTTGCTAGAATTTTTCCTAACACCAAATCCTAAATTGCGAGCGTAAGCATTATAAAAACAGTAGGCTGCATAAAGATCTTCAAAAATTTGAGTTATATATGGTTCTTGGTTTGCAATAGAACACTCTGTATTAATCTGTTCTACTGGATCAAAGCAAGAAACAAAATCCATTTTAAAGTGTTTAAATGAACCTGTAGTCCTGGATAGAGGAGGCGAAGGTGGTTTTAGGAGGCTGTAGGCCTGGATAGATCGACAGATAGATCGACGGATTTAGAGCTTGGAGGCTGCGGCGCCGGTTTGGAGGCGCCGGTGGATTCAGTTGCTGCGACGCAAGAGGCGGAGGTGGATTGAGGCACTGCGACGCTGGATTGATCACAATTTTTTGTGTTAGGGCACTGAATTGAAGAAAAACGCGAAAAAAGTTATGTTCGGGTTCCGTGTACATACATATAACCAATATATATATATATATATAGAGAGAGAGAGAGAGAGAGAGAGAGAGAGAGAGAGAGAGAGATATGTGTATACATATATATATATATATATATATGTACACATATATATATATATGTGTGTATGTACACACACATATATATATATCTTTATCTATTATAAAGATGTAGTTTGGATTGCATCTAGGCCGTTCAAGATAGTCAAAAGATCCAAACATTCAATCTCAATCGTTCGTTATTTTAGGATTAAACAATGAAAAATATAGATCTCCTTACCCTACTGCCATGGAAGGCTCAGGGAGAGAGAGAAAAGGAGGGAGGGAGAAAAATAAAGAGAGGAGGGAGAGGGTGTGAGGGCGGCGGGGAGAGAGGGGGAGAGAGAAAGAGAGGGGGAGGGAGAGAGGGAAAGATAGGAGAGAGGGGGGAGAGAGCGGCTGCAGATGTGAATGATGAGAGAGATAGAGAGAAAGATTGAGAAAGAGGGGAAGAGAGAGGGAGAGAGAAAGAGGGGAAGAGAGAGGGAGAGAGAGGGAGAGAGAAAGAGAGGGAAAGAAGAAAGATAGAGAGAAAGAGGAGAACCGGTGACATTTAAGAAGGAAGGGGGCTATATATTATTATCATATATATAGATAGATATATATTATTATGTATAGATATATTATGAGCCACTGGGGGAAGAATGGGTGAGAAAGAGAAAGAGGGTTATATTATAATTTATATATTATGTATATTATATAAAAGCTATTTTTAATGTAATATACATTACGATGCTGGTGCAGCCTGCAGCAACACATTTAGCACGGGCGAAGCCCGTGCGGAAGCGGGCGAAGCCCGCCTGTTTGCGGCCGAAGGCCGCCCGAGAGCATCGAGCACGGGCGTAGCCCGTGCGAAGATGCTCGTGTGTATATATATATTTCCGCCTTGTTTGCGAAGGCTTGCGGTGATGCAGTGGCTTTAACGGAGTTTCTCTTCGGTGGTGCGAGCGTGGCGGCAAAAACATGCGGGAGTGCAGTGGGTTTGATGATGTTTCTCTCTAGTTGTGCAGCTTGGTGTCGATGACGTGCGTGAGTGCAGTTGGGCTTGACGGTGCTTCTCCGGTGGTGGCGGGTGGTTTGGTCGTCATTGGACGACGAAGGTTCTCGGTGAACCTTGTTAGTCTGTTGTTCTAGCGGATTGCAGTCCAGATTATTATCTTTCCCGTGGTTAGAGCGATCGAGTCCGGCTCCTCCGCGGTGTTTTTTGTAACTGATGTCGGTACATTTCATGTTTTGTTATTGCAGTTGTAATATTTACGTATGCATTGTTCTTGTTCAGATTTATGCGCTTGTATACCCTATATTATTTGGTTGCGTCTAGGGGTTAGTTTTCGCGTTATATCCCAACACCTTGTGTGTTCGCAAGGCGGATTGCAGTACAGATCTCAGATTCTCTCTGTGGATCGTCCGTGTCTGAATCATCTACGGCGTACTCGCTAGTCGGTCATTTATTTCTCCTACTATTGAATTGGTACTGCATTTATATATTTTGGTGATATATATATATATATATATATGACTATTTGTGTACTAGCTTGTTATCTTTAAATTTTATAATTTTGTTTGTTATGTACCTGATTTTACAACACATCCTAGGCATGCACCCGTTACTATTAAACTTACAGTCCTTATTGGAAAATTAAAGGTCTATCATTTGCTTACTATACCACGGGAGGCATATGAAAATCCTCAGCGAAGCATATCAATTACAAGTTACCCTGACTTATAATTAAGCAAACAAAATATCATTATTCACCCTAAGCTTCATTTTAACATCCCAAAATTTTGATCCTACTAATTTAGTCACATATGGGATCTAACCGGTTCAATTGACCTCTCTCTCTCTCTCGCTGAGTCTATTTGGGACCAAAGTATTTTTGTTGGTCATGTGAACAAATTACAATTGATTTACTCCGAATTTTGAGCTACAATACTAAAATATAGACTTTTTGAGCAAATACGTTCAGAATAGAATCCGGTCAGTGATGTTTTCATCGTAAAATCAATATGAGTTAAACGACATTTGTTTTGTTTCATTTTGATGCATATACATGAAGCTGACCTAAACGATCGCCTCCAGCTAGGTGGCACCTCAAATATAACTTTTAAGCGAATGATCTCTGAATCGATCTCAGTTAGTTATGATAAACTCGTGAAGCCTATACGAGTTCGATGAAACTTTCCGCGCTCCATTCCGATGAGTATCGACGAAACGATAACGTGGGCGTGAGTCCAAATAACACAATTATCCAAAAAAGGTGCAAATGAGTAAACGTCGTCAGAAAGGACCTCAGTCGGTTTCGGCCGATCATGCGCGGCTGGCCGTGGGCAGCCGTGCGGCCACGGGATCGCGCCGTCGTGTCCGTGCGCGGCTCTCCGGACGCACGATCAAGAAGCCGCGCGTCCTCGCACCAGACGGTCGTGGAGTCGCGCACAAGATCATACGTGGCCCTTTGGCCCCACGATCAAGGTGTCGTGCAGCTGCGCGGCCACACACGCAGTCTCCCGCGTGGCCCCCTGGCCGCTCGATTATGGGGCCACGCGGCCTAGCGGCTGCGCACATGATCGCGGTTGGGGGGGGGGGGGTGCGCGTGCTCTTGGTTGTGGCGGTTCTTTCTTTTCCTACTAAGGTATTGTGGCTCTCCATGCAAAGGGAGTGGGGTTATCCACTCCTCTATGATGAGCGGTGAAGTTTGCTTTTGCTCGTTTATGTGCGAGCTGAAGTCCGTTTGGAAGATCAAACGACATCGGAATTGCATGAGAATGAATCAGTTGGATTTGTATTGGCAAGTCAGTCGAGTTTGCAAAAAAAATTTCTTGGATTCGTCTGAACCTATTTTGAAAAATTAACCCCATCAACGATATTGAAATAAGATTAGTTTATTTTATTTAATTCTGTTTTATTTTAAAATAACTGAATTCCTTTATTTTAAAATAAATTAAATTTGAAAAAACAAACTATTAATTATGGCTGAGCTTTTAAAATATATTTCTAAAACTGCTTTTTCTTATATTTTCACTTTGATTTTTTTGAGGTTTATTCAATTAAACGGAATTTAAATTAAAACTAGACTCTAATTTTTATGAATATGGATCTTCAATTCTAATTAAGTAGTCTCAACAATTTCTTTCAAACAAATGAATTTTGTTGATTTTCAATTTTTGTCTTCTTTACCTACATATTTTTTTTATTTTTATTAATTTACACGGGTGAAAGAAATCTCAGTGAAAAAAACAGAGAATTAACAATGACTCAAATCTTTGTAAAATGGCTAGTAAAAGTTGTAAAACCGCCTTTGCATGGAAATTTTTTCTGTCTGCCACTCTAATCCGTCTTCTTACAGCTGGGGCCCACTCTTATTTGGAACTTTGCCTTTCGAAATTCAAATGGGCTCTCCGCTCAAACCCTTTTCCGGAAAAGCATCTCGTCCGAGAAAACATCCGTGCCCTAATTCTTACAACTGCCCTTTCTTTAAAATTTTAATTAATGAAATCTTTGAAAAACTTTTGACAATTAAATCAAATTATATATGATATACTATCTATACATCACAAAACAACACGGAGCTAATCACATAGCAATAATCACGTACATATCACAAAGAGAATCACAAGTTAATTAACATCACGAGTTAACCAAACAACAATATTTCATTGAAGATGATGCCAAATACAATGAAATCATTCCCGTCATTGTGGAGCAATAGAGATGAAACTGATTCTGCCCTCATGGGAGACACACATACATGATATACGACATGCTTAATTTAGAACTACTTGACGCACAACTTAATTTAAAAGAAAAATACTTCGATCGACGACATACTAATGACACATAGATACTATAAGATTCCCCCCAGAAAGAAACCGGGTACGTTGTGGACCAGTAATCTTAGGCTACCTCGATTCAATTTTGAAGTAGATTTTTTCCCGGCTTCTAATCTCATCCAGACATTTTATCAATTGCCAGAAAATGAATAGGCCCGAGGCACAGCCGGGGTTCAAACCGATAACAACGTCTATTACTCACATATTCACATACACGTCATTTCCTCATGATGCTAGCAGTAGCTTCTTTTCAACATGCAACGCCCCATGTAGTTATTTGACCTATACATAGTCCTAAATATGCATGAGGGTCACATCCTGGCCAAAACATTTCTCTAGTAAGCAATATTGTATATATGTCGTCACTTCAAAAGAAGAGAGATTATTATTATGTTATATAAATAGTTGTTTTACAATCCACGATGATGATAAAGTAAAGGCAGTACGTTTTTACGAGAATATTTCGTTTGTTTTTTTTTTTGTATTTTTGGGTGGTTCGAGTTTGGTATTTGGTGGGTAGACTTAAGTTTTGGGTTAAATATGGTTAGATCTTGTGCTGGCTGTTCTTGTGCTGGCTGTTCTTGTGCTGGCTGTTTTTGTGCTGGCTGTTCTTGTGCTGGCTGTTATTGTGCTGGATAAGGTGGCTAAGTAGGTCTTTTGTGTTGACACATGGCTAGCCAAGTGTTAACTATTTGAGATTGGGATTGTGATCTGAATCGGTGCTTTTTGGCTGGACTGAACTGCTTACCGCTGTTTCTTCTATTAAAATAAAACCGTCAGACTCTTCTCTTTTCACTCCCGTCTCGACTTTTCTTCCGTCGCCCGTCGCTGTGCGCTGCTGTTGCTACTGCCGCCAATACATCTCCTTCTTCCTCCAGAACTTCTCTGGCCGGCTACTCCTTGCTCCTCGATTGCCGCCTGAGCCGCCGCTGTTCTATGCTAGGTATTTTCGTGCCCATGCCGTGCCTTGCCGTGCCTTGCCGCTGCTATTACATACTTCTTTGGATGATTTCTCCTTCTTCTTTCCGAGCTTCCTCTTCTCTCTTATTTACCTCTCTCATTTTCTGAAGCCGCTGCTGTGATGTGCCATTGCTGCTTTCCTCCCGGTGCCTTCGACTGGACTGTGCCGAGCTATTAGGGCATAGCTGCTGCTGCTACTGTGGAGTTCTAGGAAGGAGTTTGCTACACTCCGACGATCCGTCAAGGATCGGTTGTGTAACATCCTTCTCCATCCCTCTTCCGCTGTAAGCATGCTTCTCCCCCTCTTCTAATTCCTGTTTTAGAAGTTTATGCTACATTGCTGAGATTACTGCTATGCTTGTTACTGGATATGGCTGATTTGTGCTGTGCATGTGGCTGGTTTATGTACAGTTGAAGTCAGATATATTTGTATGACTAATCCAGTTGAATTATATGTTTTTAGGCAACAGGAGCAAGTCCCAGCGCACCACAGAGAATTCCACCCGAAGAGCTGGCGAAGGTATGGTTGAAGATCTTTATCGGTATCGGGGAATGCCAAGAGAATCATCGAATCACAAATGCTGAGAGAGAATGAAAGAGTCGACTGCTGGTAGAATGTTCTCTGTGCAGTGCTTCTTGTTTCTTTTCTCTCTGTATGTCTTGTTATCTCGAAAAAGAAACAATCTCTTTTATTATACGTCAATTAAAATTCTCCTTTGAATTTGAAATATATCCATAAATACTGGCTTATCTGGAGAATTGAAAACGGCTGGAATAAAAGCATTAATGAGTTTCCCCAACTGTCCTTGATAGAATTAACAAATAATTATTCTGATGAATACCATATTTAATGCAGCCAATAACGGCTATATCCAGGAGAATATGTGATTTAAATACTCAGAATAATACTGCTAATAAATAGAGAATAAAGGAACAGAAGGAAGGAAAAACTCATTCTGGAACTGGACAGAACGTCGAACTCTGAACGGAATTCGTCGACCTGAGATCCAAGATTGTTGACCAGAGAATTCTAGTTCGTCGACCTGAGCTCTGCGAACTGCTAACTGAGAAATACTTTCCAATTCTGCACTCTGAGTTAGTCGAGTTTAGAAACTGACTGAAGAAAACTAAACATCGCCCTGAGCTCTGATATCATCGAACTCAGCACAGAGAATTAACTCTGCATTTGTCGATCTGAGATCGACGATCGTCAAGCTGAGTTCGAAGAATTTTGAACTGATCACTATCTTCTGAAAACTGCTAAGTCTGAGTCTCTGAGGTCCACTGCTGGCTTGTCCAAGGAGGTAGAAATAAACATGACTTAGCCTAAACTCTAGGACTACAAAAACATGACCCTGTCTATACAATGTGGGTTAGACTCAACCTAAGATAGTGAACCTAGCCCAAATCCAACTAGGGATCCAACAATCTCCCACTATTTGGGTAAGGTCACTAATACCAAACAAAAACAAGCAATCATAAAGCAAAGGAAAATATATCTGACAGAAATAAACATTCAGCTGATATTTATAAAATTGTGCTTCATGATATAAACAAGAATAGAGTTCTAAGACAATAAGAAAATCACGGAAAATAAACTCATTTCTTCTGCTTGGCGTTATCTTTATCTGATCCTTTAGAAGGTTGCTTGAATTTGATTTCCCTGTTAGGATTGGCAGCTTCTTTCTTTGACATGTACAAGTAAGATGCTCCAATCACAGTTTGGGATGAATTTCAGGGTACAACAGCCTCTGGGTGCAGTTTCATATAATCATAAACATTGAAAAACTTATTAGTCTTAGCATACCTTTTCAATTCTTCTTTTCTGTAGGTTGACATAGTTGAGTACTGAGAAATGTCCTTGCCTTCAGCTTTTGCTTTGCTCATCTAAGAGAGTCCTATAAGCTCATGGAATCTAGCCATCTTGGCAGAAGTCTCCTGTTCTGGATCCACAAAAGGAGTTAGAGGAGTCTCTGGCCTTTTTGAACTAGAATCCTGTATTGGTTCTTCAGTATGAACTTTCTTAGAAGAGTCTAGAGGTAGATTGCTTGAAGAAGACTGTTGACTACTATGCATGGGTTGTCTCTGATAAGTTTTTGTCACAGAAGCAGGTTTTTGAGAGAAGTTGCCTGAGGGGCTTGAAGAGGGAGGAGGAGGAGGGTCTTTCCTGATCTGTCTAAGAGGAGACCTGTACCTTCTCCTCTTCTTCCTTTCTTTCTGCTCATTCTTTGACAACCATATCCATTGTGGCATTCCAGGATAGGGAGTAATCTTTTGCAGAATATAATATGGAGTTTCATGGTGTGGATTTGGCTTTGGAACTGCCTTAGGTAGAGCTTTCCTTTTCTTAGACACTTTCTTCTTGCTATCATCAAAATCTGAGTCATCATCTTGAACATCATCAGAATAGCTCTGTGGATTGTCATACAAAGAATCAATCTCTGCAATAACTTCTTTTGGAACTTGCTTTTCAGCTGGAGGAGGGACAATTGGAGGAAGAACTGCTAGAGGTGGAATGACTTCAGCATGAACTTCTTCAGTTTCCAGATCCATATCCTTAGAAAAAATCGCATCCATGTCAGGAAATGGAGAGGTGGGGAAAATAAAGGTTGGAGGAGAAAAAGCTTTGGGCACAGAAGAATCATCCTCATCAACCTGGATAAGCTCAGCCTCTTGAATTAAATCAAGTTCAGGCTCTGGAGCTTCAAAGCTATTCTGAATCTGCTACAAAATCTCTGAACAGATGGGAGCTGTGTAGCAAACTATATCTGTACACAAAAGAAAAGAGACAAAAAGAAGACAGACTCTATACAGAAGATCGAAAGAACTTAGAACTGAATCTAGGTCAAAATCTGGAGAAATGAAATAGTCTCCATAAAGAATTTCCAAAGGAGGAGTCTCAATATCAGTTTCCAAAAATTCAACAAGATCTTCATCAGGAATTTCTGTATCAATAATATTGTAAGAAGCGAACTAAAACAAGCCGAAAATGGTATAACTGAAATTTTATTATCAGAAAAAGGTATCTATTACAAAGGTATGCCCTCCCTTATATAGAATGGAGGAGAGATGAGAGAATACAAATAAGAGATGTGGGACTAAAAAATACAGGACTAAGCGGACTATACAGAACAAACCACACAAGTCGCGCGGTTAGATAGAAGGGCTAACCGCACGGCTACCACCAGAGAGAGAGAGACCGCCAGGGGAGACCGCCTGACCGCTCGGCAACCGCACAGTAACCGTACAGGAATCAAACCGCTGACTCCAAACCGCCAGACCGCGCGGTCTCCAAACCGCCAAGATAGACCGCCAGACCGCCCGGTCACCAACTTCAACACTCCCCCTCAAGCTGGAGCATATTTATCGATCATGCCCAGCTTGTCACAAATATGATGAAATGAGGCGGAAACTGGCTTGGTGAAGATGTCAGCCAGCTCTTTATCAGAAGTGACAAAGGGAGTGCAAATTTGTTCCTTTAAGATTTCTTCACGAATGAAATGACAGTCAACCTCAATGTGCTTGGTTCTTTCATGGAAGACCGGATTTTTGGAGATGTATATGGCAGCCTTGTTATCACAGAACATAGGTAGAGGATGGTTGTAGACCTCTCCTAAATCCAGCATTAGAGCCCGTAGCCATTTTAGCTCACAAGTGGTCGACGCTATACTCCGATACTCTGCTTCAGCACTGGACCTGGAAACAACAGACTGCTTCTTGCTCTTCCAGCTCACCAGATTGCCCCCAACAAAAGTACAGAAACCGGAGGTAGACTTGCGGTCCCCTTTGTCATCAGCGTAACTCGCATCTGAGTATGCTTCAACCCTCAGATGATCATTCTTCTGAAAGAGCAATCCTTTCCCTGGGGCTGCTTTGACGTACTCTAAGATCCACAAGGCGGAATGTAGATGGCACTCCCTGGGAGCTTGCATGAATTGACTCACCTTGCCCACAACATAGGAAATGTCGGGCCTAGTCACGGTGAGGTATATGAGCTTACCAACCAGACGCCTGTACCGCGAAGCATCTGAAAGAAGAGGCGAATCATCTGTCCAGGTTTTGTCTTCTCCAACATCCATGGGACATCGGGCAGGTTTGGCCCCAGTCAATCCTGCTTCTTTTAAAATATCAAGGGCATACTTACGCTAAGAGATGACTAAAGAGTTGGGCTTCCGAGAGATTTCGATCCCCAAAAAGTACTTCGGAGAACCCATATCTTTCGTGACCAGATGTTGGCGAAGATGCCGCTTTGTCAAGGCTACCCCTTCCTGGTCATCGCCAGTGAGAAGAATATCATCAACATATACTGCAAGAACCACCAGTCCCGAAGATGTTTTGCGAATAAATAGAGAGTGATCAGCAGAGCTGCGAGCAAAACCAACGTCCGCCACGATGCCGCTGAACTTGTCAAACCAAGCTCGAGAGCTCTGCTTGAGGCCATAGATTGCATTCTGTAGCCGGCATACTCGTGTCTCCCCCTGAGCAACATACCCAGGAGGTTGCTCCACGTAGACGGCCTCCTGAAGATCAACATAAAGGAAGGCATTCTTGATATCCAGCTGGGAAAGTGGCCAGTCTTTGTTGACTGCCACAGAGAGAAGGACTCGTATAGTGCTGAGACAAGCCATGGGAGAGAAGGTGTCAAAGTAATCAACCCCATAGGTCTGAGTAAAGCCCTTAGCCACAAGGCGAGCTTTATAACGGTCCACAGTGCCATCTGGGCCAAATTTGACCACAAAGACCCAGCGACAGCCAACAACATCTGTATCAAAGGGAGGGACAAGAGTCCAGGTACCCCGCTCTGTTAGGGTCTCCATTTCCTCATCCATGGCCATCTTCCAGTGAGGAATAGCAAGGGCCTCCTGGTAGGAACGAGGTGTGGTAGTGGCAGAGATAGCCAGCGTAAAGGCCCTGCGAGAAGAGGTAAGACGATCATATGAAACAACAGCAGCAAGGGGGTGTAGGGTACACGTCTGCACCCCTTTGCGAAGAGCAATAGGAAGATCCAGGTCGGCGTGCTCTTCGGTATCCAGAACATCCGTGGTAGAGAGAGCTGGCCCGGGAGGAGAGAGCGACGGCAGCGGAGATGAGGGAGAGGGAGGCGGAGAGAGAGGCAGAGGGAGAGGAGTGGGCGGATACGGAGGAGGGGCGGATATCGCAGTAGGAGACGAGGGAACGAACGGAATAACAGGAGAATCAGAGGCGGGGGGGAAGAGACGAGGAGTCATCCGAGAAGTAGGAGGCATTCTCGAAGAAGGTAACGTCAGCGGAGACGAGCTGCTTATGAAGAACAGGGTCAAAGCAACAGTAGCCTTTCTGAGTGGCGGAGTACCCCAGAAAGACACATTTGGTGGATCGTGGGGCGAGCTTATCACGGGTGGCAGATGAGGCATGCACAAAAGCAGTGCACCCAAAGATTCGGAGAGGGAGAGGAAAAGGCTCCTTGCCTGGATAAAGGATGGAAAAAGGGGTTTTTCCCTTTAGAATGGAGGATGGAATGCGATTGATGAGATATCAGGCAAGAAGAACAGCATAGCCCCAATATGAGCGAGGGACATGCATTTGAGTCATCAATGTGCGAGCGACATCGAGGAGGTGACGGTTTTTGCGTTCCGCCACCCCATTTTGTTGGGATGTATAGACACAGCTTGTTTGATGAATAACGCCATGTTGCACATAGAAGGAGGTAAAAGCATGACTTAAGTACTCTTTTGCATTATCAGAGCGAAAAGTTTTAATACCAACACCAAACTGATTTTTGATTAAATGATAATAGGAGGTCCATACATTAAAAAGTTTAGAGCGATCTCGTAAGAGATACACCCAAGTACATCTAGAAAAATCATCAATAAAGGTTACAAAATAAGAACTACCCCGACCAATAGTAAGGGTAGGAGCAGGCCCCCAGATATTGGAGTGGACTAGATCAAACGGACGAGTAGAGCCCCGACCTTGCTTCGGTGGGAAGGAGGAACGGTGATGCTTGCCAAGTTGACATGCTTCGCAGTTGAGAGAAGTATTGGAGGGAGGGAGGTGGGGTAGAAGCTGATGTAGAAGCCGTGGTGGAGGATGACCGAGACGGAGGTACTATTGGAGAAGATCCGTAAAAGAAGAAGAAAAGGCGGACAAAGCGGAAACATTGTCGAGAAAGTAGAGGCCGCCGCTCTCAGTCCCAGTAGCAATCGTCCGCTGGGAGCTCGGATCCTGAAAAGAACAAGAAGAGGGAGTAAACGTTACAGAACATTGAAGCTGCTTGCATAAAGAAGTAACCGACAATAGATTGCACGGAAACTTGGGCACATAAAGAGTGTCCTTTAGCTGAAGGGACGGAGTAACATGAACCACTCCCGACCCATGAACCGGGGAGGGAGAGCCGTCTGCAATGAGGACTAGGGGCAACCGATCATGCTGTTCGAGGAGAGAGAAGCACCGAGGATTGTCTGTCATATGATTAGTTGCACCGGAGTTGATAAGCCATTTACCTTGAGCGACCACATGGGCACTACCTGATGATGTGACCACGGAAGCAGACGGCTTGGAAGAGGAGGCGGAAGAGTCACCTGAGGGACGGAGATGGGGATGCTTTGTCCACCAGCGGTCAATAGTATGTCCGGTACGGCCGCAGTGAGAGCAGAGGTAGCGAGAAGAAGGATGTCCGCCAGACTGATGACTGCGGCTACCAGAGCCACTCCGCTGAGTTTGATGAGCATAGTTATCCGGTGGAGGAGCGGGCAGAAGCAGGCGCTGAAGGAGAGAGGTGACAGCGGCGATGCGAGCAGCAGTGGCATCTACAGTAGGAGATTCCGCCTCACCCAGAATTTGTTGGCGGATCATGTCATAAGTGTCAGGAAGACGGAGCAGATAACACACAACCAGAAGCTCCTGGAAGTGCTTGTGTTGTTGAGCCAGATCCGCAAAAAATGGGCGATTCTGAAGAATCTCAGCCCCAAGAGCTTGAACTTGTTGGTAGACCGCAGCAGGAGACAAGGTAGGCCGGGCAAAGAGGTCCACATACAACGTATAGATGCGGGACGTCTGAGCCCCTTTAGAGTACAGAGCAGCAAGATGAAGCCAAGCGACCTTCACCGTCTCATCATGACGGATGATGGGAAGGCACTCATTAGATAGACTGTTAGCGAGCCAAGTACGCACAAGCCCGTCACTCGCATCCCAGTCATCAAAGAGAGGTGAAGTGGTAGGAGGGGGGGTCATCAACGAGATGGTGGCATTTGCATTGCGAGCGAAGGAGAAAAGTGAAAGAGACGCTCCAATCCGGGTAGTTAGAGCCGACAAGCTTAGAAACGGTGCCAAGGTTCCCGGAAGAAGTAGGAGGTAGAGGCGGAGCCGGATTGGCAACAGGGGTGGCGGCAGGAGTGGTGGTAGTGGAAGCATCAGAAAGAGCCATCAGGAAGCCGCGCGGTTAGGAAACAAGCCGCGCGGATAGGCAGAAGAAAACTGCAGCGGTCAGGATGTCAAACACCAGTGGCCAGAAAGACCACGACCAAGCCGCAGTATCAAGTAGAGGGGAAGAAGTCGAGCGGCAAGCAGACAGTCCGCCCGAACAGAAGCACAAGAGAAGGCAAGGCACACGGCGATAGGTCGCGGTGAACAAGGCGACAGATCGCAGCGAACAAGGCAACAGGTCGCGCACACAGCGGGCAACGACAAGGAAAGAAGGAGACCGCGCGGACAGGGCGCAAGCCAGAGAAGCAAGTCGCGCGGACAGAGAGGGCTCACCGAATCAGGAGGAAAGGATCGATGGCTCTGATACCATGTAAGAAGCGAACTAAAACAAGCCGAAAATGGTATAACTAAAATTTTATTATCAGAAAAAGGTATCTATTACAAAGGTATGCCCTCCCTTATATAGAATGGAGGAGAGATGAGAGAATACAAATAAGAGATGTGGGACTAAAAAAATACAGGACTAAGCGGACTATACAGAATAAACCGCACAAGCCGCGCGGTTAGACAGAAGGGCTAACCGCACGGCTACCACCAGAGAGAGAGAGAAAGACCGCCAGTGGAGACCGCCTGACCGCTCGGCAACCGCACAGTAATAGCACAGGAATCAAACCGCTGACTCCAAACCGCCAGACCGCGCGGTCTCCAAACCGCCAAGATAGACCTCCAGACCGCCCGGTCACCAACTTCAACAAATATCTATAACTGCTGTTGTTTCTGGAGCTACAAAATCTTCAACTGCTACTACTGTTGGAGCTTCTGCTACTGTTACTGCTTGAGCAACTTCTTCACTGAGTATCTCCCCCTGCCTGGTTTCAGTGACTACTGGAGTAAGGCCCCTGACGGAAGAAGATGGGACGGGGAAGGCAGAGAGCTGAGCAGCAAGGGTTGAGATAGAAGTAGTAAGACGTGAAATAGCCTCTACTATCAGTTGTTTTAGAAGGGGTGTGATGGATTCTAATATGGAAAAGATGGAGTGTGAAATGGTCTCTAAGAATTCGGGTGGGGTTTGGGTAGAGACAGATGGATTGATAGAAGAAGATGAAGGATGAAAATCTATCATTGGTTCATCTAGAGGAGATAAAGAATTACTTGGAGAGGAAATAAGATTGAAAAAGGGTAGAGAAGTGAGATTTTTAAGTGGAGGTATATCTATAAGATGAGATGAAAGGGGGGATATAGGTGGAGTTGCAGAATCAGGAGATAGAGGTTGTTCTAGAAGTTGTTGTTGTTGCACTGGAGAAGAAATGATGGGGGACTGAGGAGGTGTAGGATGATGTACTTGTGAAGAAGGGTGGATGGGGGAAGCAGGAGGTGTAGGTGTAGGTGTGGGTTGATGAACTGGAACTGTAGAGATTTGTTGGGTGGAAATGAAAGGAGTTTGAACAAGTGGAGGAAAGGAATTGTCCTCTGCAGGGTGGGGAGTGGCTGTAATAGCCCTTGTACTCTCAGAAGTCTTTGAGGAGGAAGCCCTGGAAGGCTTTGGAATGTTCCTCTCCCACCTGCCAAAAAAGGCATAGGTGAGCCTCTTTGAAGCATTGATGAATATGGTCGGGTAGACCAGGGATTCAGCTGCCTTTATCTGCAGGAAGATACCAAGTATCCTTCCAAAACATACTTCTTTCTTGTTGTTTTTCTTCCTTATCAAATTAAACAAAATCTTAGCCCAATTAATGGCTTTCTTATTCACCACATCACACATAACTAGAAATTGCTGTCTAGTAATATGATCATGGGCTGTATGCTTGCCCAGCAACACCTTACCAACTACATCTATGAGAAACTTATATTCGGCAGATAAGTGCTTATTCAACAATTTGTTTGGGTTGTCACAAGAATAACCCATCAACGACAGCATCTCATCAAATTTAGAAGATTCAATTTCAATATCTTCTTTCCCGTTTACTAATCCGAAAATTTCAGTAAGAATATCTGGGGTTAAAAGAACGGTGTTACCCGATATTGTTCCAACCATGGTGTCAGCATCTGGAGCAGATGAAGTGTAAACCCATTCCCAGATTTTGGTAGCAGCAATCTTCATTCTGGTAGTCATCAGGTTCTTTAAATGTAGTTCTTCAAATAACTGTAGAATATCAATGAAGATCTGATCGGAATGTTGAAATGATTCAAAGTCAATATCGAATCCCATATCGAATTTCATTCCAAAAAGAGCGCCTGCTGGAATCGCCATTAGTCGCCTGCAACAAGAAAGCAAAAAGATCAAGTGCAAGAGAACAGAAAGCGCGGGATGGAGGTCGAAGAAAACCTAGTTATAAGGTTTTGTCAGAATCTGAAACGACAAACTCCGTCCTGCGAAACAAAAGAAATCTTCGATCTGGAGTCGACGAAATATTTTATTGACAAAAGAGTTCGTTGATCACAGTCAGAAGAAAGGAAAACTTTTCGTCGTGCTCGATCAGGTCGCCAAAAACTTTTCTGAAGTCAGATTGTCGATCTCAGGTCGACGAAAAATGACTTCCACAGAGAGTTCGTCGATCTCAGGTCGACAAAATATCTCAAGAACTTCCCTTAGTTCGTCGAGCTCCAGTCGACGATTTTTGGCAAATTCTTCGACCACAAACAGATAATTAAATTAATGAATCACCATTCATCATGCCTAGATGATTCATAAAGGATAGATGTTTCTTCTCATCCAAGAGTTTGGTGAAGATATTTTCCCTTTGCAAATCAGTGGGAATGAAGGTAATATTAATTTTCTTCTTGTCCACACATTCTCTAATTAAATGATGTCTAACATCTATATGCTTAGTCCTAGAATGATGCACTAGATTCTGTGCTATAAATATAACACTGGTGCTGTCATACAATAGAGTTGAATTATTTAAGTTGTATCCATAATCCAGGAGTTGATTTTGTATCCATAGCATCTGTGAACAACAACTGCCAGCTGCTATATATTTAGCTTCTGTTGTTGATGTTGACATAGATGTTTGCTTTTTACAAAACTAGGAGACAAGTCTAGCACCATGGAACTGACAAGTTCTTGATGTGTTTTTCCTGTCCACTCTACATCCAGCAAAGTCAGCATCTGAGTATCCAGTTAACTAAAATTATGATTCAGTTGGATACCAGAGTCCTAGATTTGGGCAACTCTTTATATATCTTAAAATTCTTTTTAAGAAAATTAGATGAGATTCTTTAGGGTTCACCTGGAACCTAGCAAAAAGACAAGTAGCAAACATAATATCAGGCCTACTTGCTGTGAGATATAGAAAGGACCCAACAATGGCCCTATATAATTTTTGATCAACAGGTTTCCCTTGTTAATTAGAATCAACCACAATATTTATAGCCATAGGTGTTTTCTTAACTGAGGCATCAGCTATCCCAAACCTTTTAATCAGCTCTTTAGCATATTTGGATTGAGATAAGAAAATGCCATCAGGAGTCTGCTTCACTTGGAGGCTAAGGAAGTAGGAGAGCACACCCATGCTACTCATCTCAAACTTAGAATTCATAAGGTTGGAGAACCTTTTGCATAGTTTGGGATCTGTAGAGCCAAATATAATGTCATCTACATATATTTGTACTAATAGAATTTTATTATTATGATGCTTAAAGAATAAAGTCCTATTTACCATGCCTCTAGAAAACTTATGCTCTAAAAGAAAGCTAGCTAAGGTTTCATACCAAGCTCTTGGAGCTTTCTTTAGACCATAGAGAGCTTTATGTAATCTAAAAACATAAGATGGATGAGATGAAAAGATAAAACCTAGAGGTTGTTCTACATAAACCTCTTCTTTTAATTCTCCATTTAGAAATGCACTTTTTACATCCATCTAGTAGACTTTGAATTTCTTGAAAGCAGCATAAGCAAGGAAAATCCTTATTGCCTCTAGCCTGGCAACAAGTGTAAAGGTCTGGTCATAATCAATGTCTTCCTCTTACTTATAGCCTTGAGCAACAAGTCTTTCTTTATTCCTTATGATTGATCCAAGGGCATCAAGCTTGTTCCTGAAAACCCACTTAGTTCCAATGACTAGGTAGTCTTTGGGTCTTGGAACTAAGTCCCAAACTTTGCATCTCTCAAATTGGTTGAGCTCCTCTTACATAGCAATAATCCAGTATGGATCTTTCTCAGCATCTTTGATGGATTGGGGCTCAATTTGAGATATAAAGCAGGCATGCACCATATCCTTGTGGAGTTGATGCTTTGTCTGCACACCAGCTGCTATGTCTCCAATCACTAGAGATGTAGGGTGATCTCTAAGTGTGATAATTTGAGTTGGTGGAGTTGGTTGAGAAACAACCTAGGGAATTAATTCCTCAGGTGGAATTGGATTAGCTATTGTTGGTTCAACATGGACATCAGCTTATTCATCATCACTTTCTTCAGCATCATGTGGAGGAGAGTGTGTAATAGCCTCATTGGTGAGGGTCAGCTCATTTAGCCTCTCACACATGTTAGGTACCTACAAAGAGTTACTGGTAGAAGCTTCCTTCTCCTTGTTAAACATGTTAGTATCATCAAAAGAAACATGAATAGATTCCTCAAATTTTAAGGTAGATTTGTTATAAACCCTATAAGCCTTGCTTACTTGGGAATATCCAAGAAAAATTCCCATTTCAGACTTGACTTCAAACTTTCTAATGTTTTTCTTATTGTTGTTGTGAATATAACATAAACATCTAAAAATTTTAAAGTAATCTACTTTAGGTTTCTTTCCTTTCAGTAACTCATAAGGAGTCTTATTCTTAAGTTTGTGTATATGACTTCTATTCAGTACATAATTTGCTGTGCTTACAACCTCTTCCCAAAAGGATAGGGGAAAATAAGCATCTGCAAGTAATTGCCTGCTGATTCAATTAGTGTTCTACCCTTCCTTTCAGCAACCCCATTATGTTGAGGTGTTCTAGGAGCTGAGAAGCATTGTCTGATATCTTCCTTCCTACAGAACTCTTGCATAAGAAAAGACTCAAACTCAGTACCATGATCACTTCTAATCAATGCAATGGGAGTAGAGTACTCAATCTGTATGTTCTTGAGAAAGTCTGTAAGAATCTTAAAGTTATCAGACTTTGATCTCAGAAAGAAAACCCAAGTGAATCTAGAGAATTCATCTACAATCACTAAAGTATAAGATTTCCCTCCTAGACTTTGTACTGCTATAGGGCCAAAAAGGTTCATATGTAGTAAGTACAATATTCTAGGTGAGTCATTTTTGTTTAATGATTTAAAACTATTTTTAGTTTGCTTGCCTAACTGACAAGCCCTGCAAAGGCTTTCCTTCTTGTTGGGGGTAAAAGACAATCCTCTAACAAGGTTGTCTTTAGATAACCTAGCAATATTTTTTAGGTTTACATGTCCTAATCTTCTATGTCAAAGTTCATTATTATTACTAGTTGAATTAAATAGACAGATTTCAAATTTGGCTGATTGGAAATTAACTAAGTAAATATTTCCTACTCTAGTGCCAGCCAATACTACACTATTGTCTAAAGAAGTGATAAGACAGGAGGTTTTAGTAAATGATACCTGAAATCTTTCAACACATAATTGACTTATGGAGATAAGGTTGTGCTTCAGTCCACTTACATAAGCTACATTCCTGAAGGTGACAGCTCCAACTTTAACTCTTCCATAGCCCTCAGTCTCGCCACAATTGGAGTCACCAAATATCACTTTTGGTCCTAGCTTTGCCTTGTAGTGAGTTAGGTTAGCCTTATTTCCTGTCATATGCTTAGAACAGCCACTGTACAAATACCACTGTTGCTCTGTGGTAGAACAGTCTTTTACCTACAATGAAATAGATTAGTCATTTTTGACCCAGATTACCTTGGGTCCTTCTTTCTTCACATAACTAAAACTAGAAATGTAAGAGTATTCCGGTTGGCTTTTATAACCTAAAGGTTGATATTTCCTAGGTGGTATAATCCATTGATTAAAGTTATTATTAAATGTTCTTGGTGGATTATAGGTTTCAAATGGATTAAAGTATCTGTTAAACTGATCTGCGTTCGACGAATTCTGGTGAGTTCGTCGACCTAAGTTCCACGATCGGGGATAGGTTCGTTGAGCTCCACACAGAGAATGAAAATACTCATTTTCTGAGCCCCAAAAACGTCGATCTCTGGTCGACGAATCATACTAGTTTCGTCGATCGTAGTTCGGAGAATAATTATAGTACATGTTTGCGTTCGGAGTTCGTAGACTTGAGTTCGACGAACTATACACATTTCGTCGATCTGAGTTCGACGAAATCTGTTGAACATAGTTTTTATTATTATTCTTGTTACTTCTTTTTTTTCTAAGTTTTATGTTTTAGATCTGTTTGTTTAGGAGTATTATCTTATATCTTTTCCTTACCTTTTTCAGAAACAAATTTAACTGGTATTGTTAGAATATTTTTCTGAATTAAGGGGAGTAGGTTTGATGAAGCACCCAAGCCAAGCTTGCCATTTAATCTGGCATTTAGTATGCTTGTTATGTCCATCAGCTCAAGACTTCTCCCATTGAGAGATTCCTCAAGTTGCCTGGGCTCATATAATTCAGTCTTTATTATTATTATTTGTTCATAAGCTAAGGTTATTTCATTCTTCAATTTATCATTTTCTAGCATTAGGTTACTTTGTTCAGTTAATTTCTCTCTAAGTTATTTTATTACTTTTTCAGAATTAAATAAGTCTATGCACATTGTTTTAAATTCAATTTTAAAACTATCAGAGCTGTAATCAAATGATGATAATACCGAATCAGCTTCTGATTCTGATACTTCTTTATTTTCAAATTCATCTTCAGCATCTGATGGACTGTAAGAGGCATTGATAGCCATAAGGCAGACTTCCTTTGCCTTTGCCTCTTCTCCCACTTCACTGGAGCTGGAAGATGTGGATTCATCTTCTGTATCACTCCAAGTTTCAGCCACAAAGCCCTTTTCCTTCTTTTTATGCTTGTTGGAAGAAGGCTTGCTGTAGTGCTTACTTCTGGATTCCATTTCTTTTCTCCTCTCCTTCTTTTGATTCTCAGGGCATTCAGACATGAAGTGTCCAGGTTTCCTGCATCCAAAACACACTATTTCTTTAGTAGGGGTCTTGTCATACCTGGGCTTGTTGTCATTCCTGAATGACTTTCTCCTGAAGTCCTTTCTTGCCATTTTATATAATCTCTTAGCAAAGAGACTCATCAATTCTTCCTTGGCTGTTGGAGCTTCAGTCTCTTCAGCAGCCTTGAATGCTATATTTTGCTCTTTTCTTACTGGTGGAGGAGTCCTTTATTCTACAGCTTCTCTGAATTTGATCAGCTGCTCATATGATTTGAGCTTTCCCAGGAGAGATTCTGTGGAAATCTCATTCAAGCTTCTGGCTTCTTTGATTGGCCAGATCTTGGAGTCCCATGAGCTTGGGAAGCACATTAAGATCTTTTCATTCACCTCTGTGAGAGAGATGTCTTTGTCTAAAGTCTTTAGCTCAGTAATAATAGAGCTTAATCTGTTGTACATGTCACTAACAGATTCAGCTTCATCTTTCTTGAAGTTCTCATACTGTGAGATGAGGGTTGATCTCCTATCCTTTCTCTCATCTGTTGAGCCAGCAACCATCTGGTTGAGAGAGTCCCAGATTGCTTTTGCAGAGAGTTCTCATATTGCTTTTGAACAGATTGCTTCAACCATATGTTCAGCCACCTTTTGAAAGATGTCATCTAACATGGTTTGAGCCAATATGTTCATTGCTTTTGCATCTGAAATTTTGGCTTTCTTCTGTGCATCTGTCCACTCAGGTGGTGGAACAACATGAGTGTTTGAGGTAGAGGTTGAAGTAGTTGCTGCAGTTTAAGATCCTGTCAAAATAGAATTAAATATATCCTCATCAATAGAGTTCATATACAGTTTAATTCTTGCCTTCCAAATGACAAACTTATTTTGGTTGCACACTGGAGGTTTGGTGCATGCATAATCCTTGTTCTGTGCCATTGTGAGAGAAGAACAGCTGAGAAGAAGAAAATCTGATCTAACTGGATCTTGGTTCAATTGTTAACTTGTACAACCAACAAACACACCCTCTGATACCAATTGAAAGGAGGGGTTAGATCTGATTACTCTAGAGGGGGGGGGGGGTGAATAGAGTATTATAATTTTTGGTTCTTTTTAATTATCAGATTGAAAATAGTGATATCATATAATAGTAAAGGAAAAACAAATAGGCTAACTATTCCAGCAATCACAAACACAACAAGAACAAAAAGGAACAGAAAATGTGCAACCAGATAACACAAGAACTTTTATAGTGGTTCCCCTAAACTTGGGTACATTCACTCTTCTACCAACCTGGTAGGAATCCACTAGAAGGTTTTTTATTAGGTGACTGCCACCAATGAGCTTTTGATCAGGTGCTCAAAAAACCAAACTCAAGTCTTTTGAAAGGAGACTTGTGAACCAGCCTAACTTTTGAAGGGAGTTAAAACCCTGTACAATGGGGGTGAAAAGAGGTTAATGGAAGTCTTCTCTTTTCTCAAAACAACTTGAGAAGACTATGTGGAATCTGATTGTGTCAAAGCTCCCCCTGAGAAGATGAAGGTTCAAGAAGAAAGAGCTTTGCTTCAGGGTGAGTAGGGGTCTGTTTGGGACAGCTCTGGCGGATTGAAAAGCTGCTGTCCGGATAGAGCTGTTTTAAAATAGCTCTCTGGGGAGCAGTTTTGAAAAGCTGCAGTCTGTTTGGGTGATTTGTGCAGAAGTGCTCTTTAAAGAGTGATTTTCTATTTTTGCTGTTTGGTGGAACAGCTTTTGGAAGCTGGGTTTTTAAAAACTCACACACATAAATATTTAAAAATTACTGATTACAGTAGTCTTGTACATAGTTCTACACCATAGCAAAAAAAGTCTTGTTGAATCCCGCGACTGCGTCTTTCAATCCTTTTGATCACCTGGTAGAAAAAAAATGAATATGAATCAAAAATTTTTTATTTTAAAGCCCCTAAACATTTACTAAATCATAAATCAAATGTTGACCTGCGCGCACTGTATATTTCTTCGGCAATGCTATCTCGCACAGTAGACATCTGTTCTGCTCCAGCAGCATCCCACATTTCCCCTTCAAGATCATTCTCTGTCGCATGGTCTCCATCCTCTGAGGGAACGAACGAAGACTCACCAGCATCACAAGCATTAAACTCAGGATCCCAGCGAGACGGATGTCTCCGGATGAAGTTATGTAAGGCCATTGTTGCTAGCACTATGGAACGCTGTTTCTTGAAGCTGTACTGTGGCATTTTGCTCAAAATATGCCACTTCTTTTTCCACACTCCAAACGTTCGTTCGATCACACTGCGAAGAGATGAATGAGCCTTATTGAAATGTTCGTGCCTGCCTTGAACTGGCCGAGTCCCACGGACAAAGTCTGGCAAGTGATATCTTGTTTCTGGATACGGTTTCAAATAACCCGTCTTCAATGGGTATCCAGCATCCACTAAGTAATATTTACCTGCATTTTTTTGTTTGCTAAACAGGTCAATATTCGAACATACAATAAATTATATTGAATCTAAACATATTCACTAGTATACCTTGTGGGGGATGCGGAAACTGTAATCTATCGTCTGCCAAAGCGCGTGCGAATATGCGACTATCATGAGCAGATCCCTCCCATCCAGCCAGGGCAAATGTAAAACACATGTTAAAATCACATACTGCCATTACATTTTGCGTAGTCGTGCCGTGACGTCCTATGTATCGTACTTGATCTACTACCGGTATCCTCGCATCCACATGTGTACCATCTATAGCACCAACGCAATCCTTGAAGAATGGCATGTAACGAGGGTCATACCTTATTGAGGTTGGAATATCTCTGAACTGACGGTCAATAGGCTGTATAACATCAATTGACAGTAGCAGAAGAGATTTAAGGCCTTTAGCAAAATACCTACTAATTGTTTCTGTCGAGTGTTGGAACCGTTCTTTCGCTAATCTAATGGAACCTCCTTGTGCTAGAATATACAATGTAATCCCTAGGATCTCTCTTGAAGACGTCCGAAGTGATCCTTGAAGTTCATGATCTACTTCCAGTTTATGAAGTAAATCTATGAAAATGCGTTTAGACATCCTAAATGCATCATGAATTCTATCTGGATGTCCATCTAGTAATTCTTTTATCCATTTCGCACCTGTTTGAGTGGATGTCATGCATGGGCGTGTGTCTCGAACAAGGTAATCCATCACCTCTATCGATGACATAACTGTACGGCAATACTCTATATATTGCGTTCGCTCCGGCGAGATACTTGTTGAATCCCCAGAATCTTCAGAAGATAAGTCATGCGTATCCATGATAGTGTCTGCATTTAAAGCATTACGGAACAAAGTTTAGAGGCATATAAAGATAATGAAAAAACATGTACTACAATTCCAAGTACGATACATAAAAAACATATAAGAGTCATCATGCGGTACAAACATCACAATCTAAACAGAAACATCATAGTGTTCGCAATGCAAAACGCAAAATCTAAAATAGAATCCTATCACTCCGCCCTCTTCTCGTAGGCCTTCTTAATCCACCAAGCACGCATGCCTTCTGGAATACTCATGAAAATCTCCCTAGTGGACTTGTCCCTCATGCGCTCGAGTGCAAAGTAGTATACATCCAGGTCTTCCATTATCTCTGGAAGGTTTGAAATCAACTCCACCACCTCCTTGATAGTGACTACTGGTGGATGCTTCACAGCTAGAGTTGACTGATGCAACTCAGACATCAAAGACATTGCAATTCCCCTGCTCTTCCCGATCTTTCTTCTTTTAACAGCCGAGGAAGACGCATTCCCAGAAGGCGTGGAAGCACCTCCTACATCTTCTGGGTTACATTCGATGTTATCTGCCACATCATTATCTTCCAATTGAATCATGTCCACGTCGGGAGGCAAGCTCCCAATTGAAGGAGCCCAGGAGTCTTCTCCGGTTGCGACAACCAAACTGAACATGTTGTTCAGTTTTTCCTCCAAGTCGGGTGCAATTCCACCGGCTCGAAATTTTTTTGCCGCTGGAACAACCTGTTCAAACCAATATACCAATATTAGAAAGAGTCAGACATCAAAAACCAATTTTATGAAATCAAACACTAATTTGGTCTAACCTTGATCTTCTCTGCCCACCAATCTTCTGATGCGGCAATAGTTCTTTTCTCCGGATCCCAACCTAAACCGGTCTCGCCATGTTTGAGCTCCTTCCATAACTTCCAATCTTTCTTCAAATGATCCCATTTATTTTTCATTTGTGAACGATCATAGCTTTTCCCTGTTCGTTCCTTAAACCCCGCAATCAAATTTTTCCACCCGTCTTTGCTAAAGTGGGTGGTGGGCCGATTCCCTAAACCAATCTCTTTAAGGCAGAGATCACAGAATATCATCACTTCAGCTGTCTCCCAACTCGCTACTACTCCTCCATCCTTTACCATTATGTTATACCCTATGACCGCAATTATAATAATGAGTACAAATCATGAGATAAATAAACAAACACATAAATAAAACCATACAAACACACACACACACACACGCTCACACTCATCAACAATTCTGTGAGAAGGTCCAAAATAAGCATGCAGTACAAACACAAACACACACACACATTATTTTTTTTGCACACACACACACACACACATTAATAATTGGGGGGGGGATAAAATAAATGATTGTGTTTGTGTATTCTGTGAGGATGAATATTATTTTTTTTATTGCATTATCACAGTTTCAATCTAGTATTCACTTATTTTTTGCAACACTTAATTATGAATTGAATCTTCTCATCCTCTGGCTCAATTTCAATCCAGTATTCAAAGTTTTAGTATATAATATGAGGATTAATAACAAAGTGTCGCACATTCTATGTAATATTTGACTTTGTATTGCGTAACGCCCAAAATAAGCATGCAGTACAAAATAATTATAATTGCAGGCTAAATGCGAGTGCGATTGCCCGAATTTACTCCTGAAAATATATAGAAAGCGAAATGACATGTGAGGTTGCCTTTCAATGCATGTGATTGATTGCTTGCTGAAAGTATTATATGAAATAAATAATTGTATACTAATCATGAGCATGTGATTGATTGCTGAAAGTATTATATGAAATAAATAATTTTGGCATTCATGTAAAAGGTGGAAAATGTCAGTTTAAGTAGACATGATGACTGGGCCATGCAGGAGCTCTTTTCCATCCTGTGAACATGTTTACAGCTCTTTCTAATGTATATAACCCCCAATAAAGTATACCATATAAAAGGCTCCAAAAATTAGAAGAAGAAAAAAAGTAAAAAGCAAATGTCGCTATCCACAATATCCTGGTGGGCTCTAGATCATGGTTTACAACACAAGCAAAACATCAAATGCCTATTTTAATGTGAATCAATGGAGATCATACATAAAAGGTATTATTCAAACAATACAAGTTTAAGATTGACAAGGAACTGCATAGTTAAATAAGCCTGAGAAATAGCTCGAGCACTAAGAAAAGGCAACTGATACCCATTTTCCTGGGTCAAATATAAAATATAAATTTATAGGAAGAGCGAAAATAATGATCTAAAATCAAATTCAAACTAAGGGCAAAGTTGCTAAAAATACAGGGAATAAATAGCATTCCAGAAAAATAAACATATACAACACATATAGTACAAGCAGAAGACACCACCGACAAATCAAGTAAAACATCAATGACGAGATTCATACAAACAAAAAAATACAAACACACACATACAACAATTCCCCCCCCTCCAATTATTAACACAAACACACACACACATCCATACAAACACACCAAAAAAATACACAAACACAATCATTTATACAAACACACACACACACATCCATACAAACACACACACACACACACACACACTCATCCATACAAACCAACTCATCCATACATACAAGCACACACACACTCATCCATACAAACACACACACAACACACTCATTCATGCAAACCAAAAAAATACACAAACACAATCATTTATACAAACACACACACACACATCCATACAAACACACACACACACACACACACATTATTACACACACATTTTTACACACACCCACACAATCACACATTCCTAAACACACACATCCACAAATTCACAACATTCATCCTCAATAACACACACACACACAACATTCATCCTCAAAAAAATGTATTTGATATGATAACTATTATAAAAAAACTAATTTTGAACATAAAGTGGAAGGAATTTCTTAAACATTTGGTCGGCCACCCACCCTTTCTACTCTAGCCAACCACAATCCCCTCCCTTTTTCATCTATAAGAGAACCACCCATCCCCAAAATCAAAAACACACACAACATTCATCCTC
The DNA here is from genome assembly GCA_039513925.1 of Platanthera zijinensis. Taxonomy (NCBI): domain Eukaryota; kingdom Viridiplantae; phylum Streptophyta; class Magnoliopsida; order Asparagales; family Orchidaceae; genus Platanthera; species Platanthera zijinensis. The sequence goes on from CM077087.1 coordinate 41,037,521, forward strand.
ATGTAAACTCACACATCCATTCATGTAAACTCACACACATATCCAGAAGTTTGCAAAATCGGAAAGGAAAAGAGGTATACCGCAGGGGTTGCTAGGGCTGGACCTTGGAGAAGCCAATGGAAGCAAGGGTTGGAGAAGATGGACGCTAGGGCTGAACTCAGGGTCTTCGATGCCGCCGCTGGCCTGGAAGACGAAGTCGCCGGAGGCCTGCGGGTTCGGGGAAGAAGTTGCCGGAGTTGCTCGAGGTCTGCGGGTGCGGGGCTGCGGGATCGGGGATGGCGGAGTTGCTAGATGTCGCCGCTGGCCTGGAAGACGTCGCCGGAGTTGGTCGAGGTCGCCGGAGTCGATGGCCCGGAGTCGGGATGTCGCCGCTGGCCCGGAGTCGAGATGTCGCCGCTGCACATCTAAAATCGGGAAACGGGAATGTCGCGGGTTGCGGGAGAAATAAAGCGCGTTTAATGGAGAGCGGAACGCAGGGGGGGAATAGCTGCCCTAAAAGTGCTCTAAGAGCAGCTCTTCGAAACGCGCTTTTTAGGATCTGCTCTCCCAAACAGCGCATTAACAGCTCTGGCGGCTGGAAAAGTGCTTCTCCATCCGCCAGAGCTGTCCCAAACAGACCCTAGGTCTTCTGCTTTGATCTGCCAATGTCCAGCAAATCCAATGACTGATGTTGAATGAAATTATGTCTGTAGATTTCTGGAACAGAAGATGAAGAAGACTCTTGATTTTGTTATTGATTGTTCTTCTTCAGTCTTGAGTATTGGCAAAGAATGAAAAGCGCTGAGAGAGAATGAAAGAGTCGACTACTGGTTGAATGTTTTCGATGTTGTGCTTCTTGTTTCTTTTCTCTCTGTATGTCTTGTTATCTCAAAAAAGAAACAACCTCTTTTATTATACGTCAATTAAAAATCTCCTTTGAATTTTAAATATATCCATAAATGCTGGCTGATCTGGAGAATTGAAAATGGCTGGAATACAAGCATTAATGAGTTTCCCCAACTGTCCTTGATAGAATAAGCAAATAATTATTCTGATGAATATCATATTTAATGCAGCCAATAACGGTTATATCCAGGGTAATATGTGCATTAAATACTCATAATAATACTGCTAATAAATAGAGAATAAAGGAACAGAAGGAAGGAAAAAATGATTCTGGAACTGGACAGAAAACGTCGAACTCTGAACGGAATTCGTCGACCTGAGATCCAAGATCGTCGACCAGAGAATTCCAGTTCGTTGATCTGAGCTCTGCGAACTGTTAACTGTGTTGGTACCCTAGTTTGATTTGAGTTTAGTCTTGTCTTTTTTAGTCCCTTGACCCAAGAAATATCTATGGTCAATGGTTAGTGGTCTAGCTGTAGAGTCCCCGCTTTTCCAGATGAAGAATTTGGTTAAGTAGTTTGTTCGTTCGACTATAGTCGAACGTCGCTCGACTATCGTCTATCGGCTGATCGACTATCGTCTATCAGTTGGTCGACGCTCTGTCTGCGTTGATAGCTCGACTATCTGTTGATAGGTCGACTATCTGCTTGGTTTGGTAGTTCGACTATCTGTCCTGATAGTTCAACTATCTGATAGCTCGACTATCTGTTGATAGGTCGACTATCTGTTCCGCTTTGATAGGTCGACTATCTGTTGATAGGTCGACTATCTGTCGTCTTTGATAGTTCGACTATCTGTCCTGATAGTTCAACTATCTGATAGCTCGACTATCTGTTGATAGATCGACTATCTGTGCTTTCTTTGATAGATCGACTATCTGTTGATAGGTCGACTATCTATTTTGTTTTGATAGGTCGACTATCTGTTGATAAGTCGACTATCTGTTTTCTGTGATAGGTCGACTATCTACTTGATAGGTCGACTATCTGATAGATCGACTATCTGTTCTGATAGGTCGACTATCTGCCTAGGTAGTTCGACTATCTTCTTTGATAGTTCGACTATCTGGATCGTTCGACTATCTGCCCGATAGGTCGACGATCTCCGTTCTTCGGTCGACGATCTCCGAGGGTCGTTCGACGTTTTCTGTTTGCCTTTTTATTTTGTATTTATTTATTCTATTTAATAAATTAATACATTATCTGGCATTTTATTTCAGTTGTTTTATGATAATATTTCCAGGCAATATCTGCTCCATCCCTTTTGCCTGAGTAAAATCTTTTCAGATAAAGTTGTTTGTCTTATTAGTTGACATTGTATTTTACTTTATCTGCTGTCAGTCCTTTATAGCCGTTAGACTGAAAAGTCTTCCTTATGCTATAAAGAGTTTGTCTCTGATGTGATTTTATTTAGTACCTTTATTATCAGATTGCTTCCTACAGCTTCTTTGAAAAAGGTTTATCCCTTTTATAGAATATTTTGCTGCAGAGTTTGTTTGTCTTTGTGATATTTGCAGCCCAGGTTTCAAGTTTCAGAAGAAGACAAACAGTTCAAATTGAAAAGATCCGTTGCTTGTTGCTGCTATAAAAGGAATCCTTTGGAGAAGGATTTCAGCTAGCTAACCAGTTATTCTAAGAGTTATTCAATTAGCATTCAAGCTTTCATCAAGTCCAAGTTTACTGCTCTCAGCAATCCTCATTCAACTGAGAAGTGTTTGCTCTTCTGCTCTTCTTCAACCTGAGTTCTCCTGTTCCAGGAAGTTCTGACTCAGAGATTTTTTTTTTTGAAGAAGAAGATAGCTGCTAGAAGATTTTCTTTTATTATTTTACATCTTCTTGTAGTTTTTCCTTCAGTTCTCACTGAAGAGTTTCTGCACTGAAGCAAGACTTCACCTGGACGTTCTTTGAGCCAGGGGGAGCCTTGATTCTTTTAGAGCTGTCTAGCTCAGTGCAAGTTATTGTGCTTCTCTAATCTATTGTAAAATAGAGAAGACACCTTAACCCCTTTCCCCCTCCTGTACAGGGTTATTACTCCCTTCAAAAGTATCCCTTGGTGGCAGGGCACCTGATCAAAAACCTGTGTTCGGTTTTTAGACACCTGATCAAAAGTGTAAAGGGTCTCTTGATCTACCTGAAGCAGATCTTGTTGGTGGCAGGGCACCTGATCAAAAACCTGAGTGGATTCCTACCTTGTTGGTAGAAGAGTGGACGTACCCAAGTTGTTTGGGGAACCACTATAAATTCCTTGTGTCGTCTGGATTGCCTTGTTTAAATTCTTGCATTGTGGCTGTGATTAGATATAACTAGGTTTGTTAGTTGCTGATTAGGTTATCCAAGCCTTAACTGTAATTACAGTTAGCTTGAGTCTGTGCACATCACTTGTGTTAGGCTTTAGGGTTATCTCCATATCTATAATCTTTTCATTCCGCATTTCACTCCAAGGGAGTTGAGTAGAAAGTCAACTTTGCTAACTCAAATTTTGATAACTCTATTCACCCCCCTCTAGAGTAGTATCTATCCCTTCACTTTCAATTGGTATCAGAGGGAGGTTGACTGACTGAATAGGCTAACACCTAAGTCACAAGATCCTGATAGATACCAAAGTTTATAGATATTCACTTTCACTATCATGGCCCAGTCCAAGGATTATTCTAGCACCAGACCTCCAGCATGCAACTTAGCTAAGTTTGGCATCTAGAAGGCAAGGATCAAATTATATATGAATTCTATTTATGAAAGCATCTTTGCTTCTATTTTGTCAGGACCCCCAAGAGCACCTGCTGCTGCTTCTGCCTCATCATCTGATATGAGTGCAGTGCCTCCTCCAGACTACAATGATGAGTACAAGAATGCAAAGATAGCAGATGCCAAGGCGATGAACATTCTGGCTCAGACAATGTCTGATGAGGTATTCCAGAAGGTTGCTGAATGCTCCTCAGCAAAAGCTATGTGGGATACACTGAACCAGATTGTAGCTGGTTCAGCTGATGAAAGGAAGGACAGAAGGTCCAACCTTATCTCACAATATGAGAACTTCAAGAAAACTGATGCTGAATCAGTTGAAGCCATGTATACAAGGCTCAGCTCAATCATCAATGAGTTGAGGACCCTTGACAAGGATATCTCATTGACAGAGGTCAATGATAAGATTCTTATGTGCTTCCCTAGCACATGGGATCTGAGGATCTGGCTCATCAAGGAAGCCAGAAGTACAACAGAGATCTCAACAAAAGCTCTTCTCGGCAAGCTCAAATCCTTTGAGCAAGTGCTGAAGACAAGGGAAGCAGAAGCTGAAGCAAAGACCCCTACTCCAACAAGAAAAGAGCAATCTCTAGCTCTTAAGGCTGCTGATGCTTCTGAAGGCAGCCAATCCAATGAGGAGCTAATGACATTATTTGCCAAGAGGTTTCTCAAAATGGGGAGAAAGGAATTCAGAAAAAAGTCTTCACGCTATGAAGACAAACCAAGGTATGACCGTTCACCTGCTAAAGAAATTATCTGCTATGCTTGCAGGAAGCCTGGACATATCTTACCAGATTGTCCAGAGGAAAAGAACAAAGATAAGAGGAAAGAAAAGGAACAGCACAGGAAGCACTCCAAGCCATCCTCCTACAAGAACAAGAAGAAGGAGAGAGGTTTCATTGCTGAAACCTGGAGTGATTCAGATGAGGAATCTTCCTCCTCAAGCTCCAGTGAGGATGAGGAAGAGAAGAAGGCAAAGGAAGTTTGCCTGATGGCAATAGATGCCTGCAGCAATCACTCAGCTGCAGAGAGTTCAGATTCAGAGGAAGAAATGCCAACAGAAGATGAGGTACTATCTTCTTATGATTTCACTTCTGCAGAATTCAAATTAGAATTTAAATCTTTATGCTTAGATTTAATTAGTTCTGAAAAAGAGATTAAAGAACTTAGACATAGGCTAGCTGAATCAGAAATCATATCTACTGAAAATATTAAGTTAAAGGAAGATCTCACTACTTGTAGTGAAGAAATTAAGTTTCTCAAAATTGAGTTAGCTAAATCTAAAAGATTAGAGGAATCACTAAATGGTAGAAGCCTGAAGTTGTTAGAAATAACCAGCATGACAAACACTAGGTCAGGCAATAACAAACTAGGCTTAGGAGCTTCTCCCAGTGAACCCCCAGTTATTCTTAAAAATAATCTTTCAACTCCAGTGAATTTTATTTCATCTAGTGGAATAAAAAACACTGAGCAAGTAAACCAAGTAAATAAAACTTTAAATAAAGCTAAGAGAGAGAAAAGAAAACAATTTTTTAAGGAATTACAAAGAGCGTCGAACGCTGCTCGACGATCGGAAGCTCAATGGTCGAACGAAGCTCGAGGATCTGAGCGCCCATCGTCGAACGTCGATCGACGTTTTCAATATGATTTTCAAAATCATCATCAAACCCATAGAAACCTAAATGAAAATAGAAACCCTAGGTTTGTTGACCCATCATCAGCATGGAGAATCCCGCCTAGGAGATCTTACCCATTAGGTTATCACCCTCAGCCTGCATTTTCATTTCTTTCTAGTTTTTTTTATGTGAAAAACAAGGAACCCAAGGTTACCTGGGTCCACAATGTTTAAATTGTTTTAATTACAGGTGAAGACCTATCCTATCACTCAAAATAAGTGGTATTTGGATAGTGGATGCTCCAAGCATATGACAGGTAATAAAGAACATCTGTCAAAGTTCAAAGCTAAGCTCGGCCCAAAGGTTATCTTTGGAGATTCAAACTGTGGTCAGACAGAAGGCTATGGCAGGATCACAATTGGAGCTGTTACTTTCAAGAGAGTTGCATATGTGACAGGACTGAAGCACAATTTGATATCAGTCAGCCATCTATGTGATGCTGGCTACCAGGTTTCATTTTCTAACTCCTCTTGTAATATTACTTTAAATAATAATGTTGTTTTAGTAGGCATTAGATTAGGTAATATTTATTTAGTAGATTTCAATTCAACTCATTCTGAAATCTGTTTATTTAATGAAGTAACAATTAATAATAATTCATTGTGGCATAAGAGGCTTAGTCATGTTAACCTTAAAAATATATCTAGGTTATCTAAACACAACCTTGTTAGAGGTTTACCTTCTTGCCCCTACAAGAAGGAGAGCCTATGCAAGGCTTGTCAGCTAGGCAAGCAAACCAAGAACTTTTTTAAATCTGTAAATAAAAGTGATTCTCCTAGAATCCTGTATTTATTACATCTGGACCTTTTTGGCCCAATAAATGTACAGAGTTTAGGAGGGAAGTATTACAACTTAGTCATTATAGATGACTTCTCTAGGTTCAGTTGGGTTTTCTTTTTGAGAACTAAGGCTGATAACTTCAAAGCCCTTACAGACTTTCTATTATGTGTGCAGACTGAGTACTCTACTCATGTGGCCTTGATCAGAAGTGATCATGGTACTGAGTTTGACTCTCTTCTCATGCAAGAATTTTGTGAGAGAGAAGGTATCAAACATAGCTTCTCAGCTCCTAGAACTCCCCAACAAAATGGGGTAGTTGAAAGGAAGAACAGAACACTAATTGAAGCTGCTAGTACATTATTGGCAGATGCTAACATGCCTCTTTCCTATTGGGCAGAAGCTGTTAGTACAACCAATTATGTCTTGAATAGAAGTCTGATACACAAGCTTAAGTGTAAAACTCCTTATGAGTTGCTTAAATGAAAGAAACCTAAAATTAATTATTTTAGAGTATTTGGTTGTGTTGTGTATATTCATAATAATAATAAAGAATACCTTAGAAAATTTGAAGCAAAAGCTTCAATGGGAATTATGCTTGGATATTCCCAAGTAAGCAAAGCTTATAGGGTTTATAACAAATCATCCTGTAAAATTGAAGAATCTGTGCATGTATCTTTTGATGAGTCTCAGATGTTTTACAAGGAGAAGGAAAATTCTCCTTCCTCCAGTTCATTGCAGGTACCTGATGCTACTCAAGAAATTCTTCAACTTTCAACTCTTCAGATCACTGAATCAGACAGTGATGAAGACATTGATGAAGCTGTTGTTGTTCCACCGATAGTAGATCAAATTCCTCCTGAGGAATTAATCCCAACTGTTGCTGAAGATCATATCCCACCTACAGATGTTGTTACACTTAGAGATCACCCTACATCTCAAGTGATTGGAGACATATCAGCTGGTGTTCAAACAAGACATCAGTTAAGACAGGATGTGATGCACGCTTATTTCCTCTCACAGGTTGAGCCCCTCACCTTTAAAGATGCAGAGCTAGATCCCCACTGGATCATTGCTATGCAAGAGGAACTCAATCAGTTTGAGAGATGTAAAGTTTGGACTTTGGTTCCAAGACCTAAAGGCCAACTGATCTTAGGCACCAAGTGGGTGTACAGAAATAAGTTGGATGCAAATGGCATTATTGTAAGGAATAAAGCTAGGCTTGTAGCTCAGGGCTACAGACAGGAGGAAGGTATAGATTATGACCAAACCTTTGCTCCTCTTGCAAGGCTAGAAGCAATAAGGATCTTCTTGGCCTATGCAGCCTACATGAAGTTTAAGGTCTTTCAGATGGATGTCAAAAGTGCATTCCTGAATGGTGAGCTTAAGGAAGAGGTGTTTGTTGAACAACCACCAGGATTTGCTTCTTCAACTCAGCCCTCACATGTTTTCAAGTTGCAGAAAGCTCTTTATGGACTAAAGCAAGCTCCCAGAGCCTGGTATGAGACTTTAGCTAGTTTCCTGTTAGAGCACAACTTTATTATGGGAGTAGTTGATAGAACCCTCTTCGTCAAGCATCACAAGGACACAATCCTGTTAGTTCAAGTGTATGTGGATGACATTATATTTGGCTCCATTGATCCTAAACTTTGCAAAAGGTTCTCTGACCTAATGCACTCTAAGTTTGAGATGAGTAGTATGGGTGTGCTGTCTTACTTTCTTGGTCTCCAAGTTAAGCAAGATGCTGATGGTATCTTCATCTCCCAATCCAAATATGCCAAGGAATTGGTAAAGAAATTTGGGATGGCTGATGCTTCAGCAATGCCTACACCTATGACTACTAATGTAGTTATTGATTCTGATGATCACGGCAAGCCAGTTGATCAAAAGAATTATAGGGTCATTGTTGGTTCCCTATTATATTTAACTGCAAGTAGGCCGGATATAATGTTTGCTACATGCCTTTGTGCTAGATTCCAGGTCAACCCCAAGGAATCTCATCTGATTCTTCTCAAGAGAATCCTGAGATACCTGAAGGGATGTCCAAATCTAGGACTTTGGTACCCAGCAGAATCAGAATTTGAGTTAATTGGATACTCTGACTCTGACTATGCTGGTTGCAGAGTTGACAGAAAGAGCACCTCAGGAACTTGTCAGTTCCTGGGAGAGAGATTGGTCTCTTGGTTCTGTAAGAAGCAGGCTTCTGTATCAACTTCAACTACAGAGGCTGAATATATAGCAGCTGCCAGTTGTTGTTCACAGATCCTGTGGATTCAAAACCAGCTTGTGGATTATGGTTACTCACACAAGAACACCGAAATCATGTGTGATAGTACCAATGCTATCTCAATTGCACAAAATCCAGTGCACCACTCTAGAACGAAACACATTGAGATCAGGCACCATTTCCTGAGAGATTGTGTGGAAAAGAACAAGATTTGTCTTGAGTTCATATCCACTGAGTTTCAGAGAGGTGATATATTCACCAAGCCCTTAGATGAACAGAAACATCTGTTCTTTTTAGTTCAACTAGGCATGATCAATGGAAGAGACTAAGTGTGACTTCTGCCTTGTTGAAACTTATTTGAAGATAGTCGAACGACGTTCGAAGATAGTCTATCGGGTCAAGCCCATCGTCGAAATATGGTTGATGAAAGCTTGTCTGTTTGAAGATCGTCGACCGGCATTCGACCATAGTCAAACAAGTCGAGCTCATCGTCGATCCCTGGATGACGACAGCTTGTTGTTTGAGAAGCCAGAAATAGTCGAACGATTGCTCGACTACTCTGCTTCTGGACCGATCGTCGAACGACCGTTCGACCATCGTCTCCAGTATCTTTTAAATAGATCGACTATCTCCGGTCTAATATAAAGCCGATAGTCGACCTAGGTTAAAAGATCTTCGCTTTTATCGTCGACGGAGAGCGTCTTTTCGCATTCCGTCTTCCCGCTTGCTCCTGTCTTGCGATTTTCTACCGATTCGTCTTCTCCGTCTTTCTCGCGCTTTCTCCAGCATTTCAATGGCGATTTCTCCAGCGCTCCTCGCAGTCGTGAAGTTCGACGCCGGTTTCAGTGTGGATTTTGACGCATTTAGTTGCTGCGAACCTGGTATCGTGGAAATTCTCCAGCTCTGCAAAGATCAAGGTCTAGAAAGGCTCATGTCTACAAGGATCAAGTTAAATATACCAGAGATTAAGGAATGGGCATTTACTTCATCGTCTACTGAAGATTCAATGACAGGATCTGTTGGCGGAGAAGAGGTAATCTTGTCTCCCGCCGTGTTGACTGATGTTTTTGGATTGATTAATGGCGAAGAAGAATTTGAGCAAGATGCTCCAGAATTTGGAAGAATGCTGATTGAGCTGGGACATGCAGAAGGCATTCCCTCCAAGCTCCTCAAGGTAAATTTTCCTTTTAAGATAAAATTTCTTGCTGAGATTGTCGGAAAAGTGCTGCTAGGCAAACACTCTGCCCACGATAACATTACAAGACAACAATTTGCACTCATGTGTGCAATTGTCAACAAGAAAAGGATCAATTGGGCAGGTGTTTTGTTTGATTTGATAAGGAAAAAAGAACAGTAAGAAAGAGGTTACCCTAGGCAGGGTTATTGGGATTTTTCTAAAGGAGAAGTATTCCCATCTGCTAGTTTCAACTGCTACAACAATTAATGCCAGTAAGAAGATGGATCCCAACCTGTTCTCAAAGTGGAAGAGGACATTCATGAAGCCCGCTCCTACAGGGGTTGCTCCAGCTGCATCTGAGAGCACAGACTCTGTCGCTCCCCACCCTCAAGAAGTTGGCTCAGCTCTTCTATCTATTCTTTCATCTTCTTCTGCTCTGCTGTCTACTTCAGTTGAAGTTCCATCAACTTCAGTTGAAGTACGACATGTTGAAATTCCATCTTCTCCTCTAGCATCTCCTATCCCTCATCATCTTGCTAGGATATCTAATCCTAGTTTTGATTTACTAGCTTCTGTACCTTCTACCTCTATTCGTTCTCCAGTTCAATCTTCATATCATATTGATCTTCCTGCTTCCACCCATCCATCTCCGGTTATCTCTCCACATCATTCTCCTTCTCCATCTCCAGTTTGCTTTCCAGTTCATCAGGAATACATTCCTCCTACTGATCTTCCATCCTCTACAGTTCCCCCACCATCTTTTGAGATAACTCCAGAATTCATTTCCAGCATTGTGGAGTTAATCACCCCTTCAATCAAAATCATGATTGAAGAGGCAATTGCTCCACTTGCTTCCTCCATTGCTTCTTTGTCTGATGCCATCAAAATTCTTTCTAACTCTGCTGAGCCCTCTTCATCCAGGGGCCTGGTTTCAGTTCCCACTGAAATCAGGCAGGGGGAGATGTTCAATGAAGATGTCTCTGAGCAGCCGTTGGCCTCCCCTCCAGCAGCTCAACTTGCAGTATCAGAAAAAGCAGCAGAAGTTTCAGCTCCTCCTCCATCTGAAAAAGAAAAAGAAATATCTGATGCAATAATGATGATTGAATTTGTTGTAAAAGTTTACCTGGAAGAATCCTCAACTCCCCTGGTTGCCCTATACCTAGAAGGAATAATCACATCCTTTCTAGATGATTTATGGGAGTTAGGTCACCCTGAAGAAAATCCTGAAGGTATGTCTCTTTCCCAATTTGTAGATTACTTAATTGATTTATTAGTATGGGAATATCTGGAAGGGATGACTAGATGTCATTTAGCAAGATTTTATTCCTAATCCTTCAGATATAATGGAAGAAGTAGTGGCAGTTGTCCAAGAGCCAGAACCTGAACTTGCTCCAGAAACTCTAGATGCTGTAGAGCCTGAATCTGTATCAGCTCCTGATGTCCAAGTGGTTGTAGAGCAAGCAGTGCTATCTGAGGCTGTAGAGCCTGTTCTAGTTTCTGAGACTGCTGAACCTGCTCAGCAAGCAGTGCTATCTGAACTGGTCCCCTCGACAGTTCCTGAGTTTCAACAAAAGGATCCTGAAACTGAAACTGAAAAGTCTACTTTATGGGATGATTCCCCAGGGTTGGATTTAGATACCCTTCTGGCACAGGATGCCATGGAAGAAGAGATAGAGAAAGCTGCTCTGAAAGAAAAGGAAAAGGCTGTATCAGAAGCCTATGATCCATATGATCATCCTCCCTCATCTCATTCTAAGGATGAAGATGATTCAGATCTGTCTGAGAATTCTAAGAGAAAGAAAGCTCCAAAGAAGAAAAGGAAAGCTGTAGCTCCTCCTCCTTCAAATCCAGATCATGATATTCCCTATTACATTCTGAAAGGAATTGATCCAAAGTCAAAAGAGTTCTAGCACTAGATGTGGTTCTCTAAGAACCAGCAAAAGGAGAGAAAGAAATCTAAGAGGTATGATAGTCCTGCTCCCAGATGGACACCCAGAGGTCCTCCTCCTCCACCTCCCAGTGCAGGAGCCTCTGGCAATTTATCTGCTAATCCATCTGCTCCATCTGCAAAATCTGCTCCTTCTCAGCCTCATTCAAGGAAAAGTTCTCAAAGCCACCAAGGCAAATCATATACTGGTACTCAAAGGCTTGATACTGAGGTTAAAGAGCAAGTAAAGGAGGTTGTATATCAAAAGCCAATATTTTCACCTCCTCCTTCTCCCAAGAAAAAGGTTTCTCCTGCTATACCAGTTCATGTTGCTAAGGATATTTCAAAAGGTAAAAGAACTGTTTTCTCTGAAAAATCCAGTAAGAAGTTTGCTGAGTTTGCTTCTCCATCATCTTTAGTTATTCAAGAAGTTAAAGACACAGCTGAAAGTTTATTAGATTTATCTGTTAAGTTTAAAGCTGTGAAGCCTATTGATACATCATCTGAAAATGTGTATGAAAGCCAAGAGTTAGATCCTGATTTCAGGATGGCTCGATTTCTAGAACTTGTTGGATCAGCCCAGATCAAGAAAGCTAAGGCTGAAGGAAAGGACTCTGCAGGTTTTTCTACAATGTCAAAGTTCAGAATGAAGGAACTCGATAAAATCCAGGTTAGCCCTGAAGTATTTGATCCTTCTAAATATATGGAAAAGCACCCAGAAGCAGTTGTTCCAAGGGCTGCAGAACTGAAGATTATTGGCGCGCAAGATTTGAAGATGTCTAAGAAAGAAGCCATTGATCCCTTACGGAAAGTTTCTTTTGTTCCTAGCTCTTCTGATCCCAAGCCTGATTCTGTAGATTCTTAATTTTGATTGACTGCTGTTATTTATCTGACTAATTGATAATTGTTATTTAGTTTCTTAACTATTTCCTGTTTTGTTTTTATTGTTCTATAGCTAGTTCTGTGTTTTAGTTTTTTAGAGACTTAACTCAAATAGGGGGAGATTGTTGGTACCCTAGTTTGATTTGAGTTTAGTCTTGTCTTTTTTAGTCCCTTGACCCAAGAAATATCTATGGTCAATGGTTAGTGGTCTAGCTGTAGAGTCCCCGCTTTTCCAGATGAAGAATTTGGTTAAGTAGTTTGTTCGTTCGACTATAGTCGAACGTCGCTCGACTATCGTCTATCGGCTGATCGGCTATCGTCTATCAGTTGGTCGACGCTCTGTCTGCGTTGATAGCTCGACTATCTGTTGATAGGTCGGCTATCTGCTTGGTTTGGTAGTTCGACTATCTGTCCTGATAGTTCAACTATCTGATAGCTCGACTATCTGTTGATAGGTCGACTATCTGTTCCGCTTTGATAGGTCGACTATCTGTTGATAGGTCGACTATCTGTCGTCTTTGATAGTTCGACTATCTGTCCTGATAGTTCAACTATCTGATAGCTCGACTATCTGTTGATAGATCGACTATCTGTGCTTTCTTTGATAGATCGACTATCTGTTGATAGGTCGACTATCTGTTTTGTTTTGATAGGTCGACTATCTGTTGATAGGTCGACTATCTGTTTTCTGTGATAGGTCGACTATCTGCTTGATAGGTCGACTATTTGATAGATCGACTATCTGTTCTGATAGGTCGACTATCTGCCTAGGTAGTTCGACTATCTTCTTTGATAGTTCGACTATCTGGATCGTTCGACTATCTGCCCGATAGGTCGACGATCTCCGTTCTTCGGTCGACGATCTCCGAGGGTCGTTCGACGTTTTCTGTTTGCCTTTTTATTTTGTATTTATTTATTCTATTTAATAAATTAATACATTATCTGGCATTTTATTTCAGTTGTTTTATGATAATATTTCCAGGCAATATCTGCTCCATCCCTTTTGCCTGAGTAAAATCTTTTCAGATAAAGTTGTTTGTCTTATTAGTTGACATTGTATTTTACTTTATCTGCTGTCAGTCCTTTATAGCCGTTAGACTGAAAAGTCTTCCTTATGCTATAAAGAGTTTGTCTCTGATGTGATTTTATTTAGTACCTTTATTATCAGATTGCTTCCTGCAGCTTCTTTGAAAAAGGTTTATCCCTTTTATAGAATATTTTGCTGCAGAGTTTGTTTGTCTTTGTGATATTTGCAGCCCAGGTTTCAAGTTTCAGAAGAAGACAAACAGTTCAAATTGAAAAGATCCGTTGCTTGTTGCTGCTATAAAAGGAATCCTTTGGAGAAGGATTTCAGCTAGCTAACCAGTTATTCTAAGAGTTATTCAATTAGCATTCAAGCTTTCATCAAGTCCAAGTTTACTGCTCTCAGCAATCCTCATTCAACTGAGAAGTGTTTGCTCTTCTGCTCTTCTTCAACCTGAGTTCTCCTGTTCCAGGAAGTTCTGACTCAGAGATTTTTTGAAGAAGAAGAAGAAGAAGATAGCTGCTAGAAGATTTTCTTTTATTATTTTACATCTTCTTGTAGTTTTTCCTTCAGTTCTCACTGAAGAGTTTCTGCACTGAAGTAAGACTTCACCTGGACGTTCTTTGAGCCAGGGGAGCCTTGATTCTTTTAGAGCTGTCTAGCTCAGTGCAAGTTATTGTGCTTCTCTAATCTATTGTAAAATAGAGAAGACACCTTAACCCCTTTCCCCCTCCTGTACAGGGTTATTACTCCCTTCAAAAGTATCCCTTGGTGGCAGGGCACCTGATCAAAAACCTGTGTTCGGTTTTTAGACACCTGATCAAAAGTCTAAAGGGTCTCTTGATCTACCTGAAGCAGATCTTGTTGGTGGCAGGGCACCTGATCAAAAACCTGAGTGGATTCCTATCTTGTTGGTAGAAGAGTGGACGTACCCAAGTTGTTTGGGGAACCACTATAAATTCCTTGTGTCGTCTGGATTACCTTATTTAAATTCTTGCATTGTGGCTGTGATTAAATATAACTAGGTTTGTTAGTTGCTGATTAGGTTATCCAAGCCTTAACTGTAATTACAGTTAGCTTGAGTCTGTGCACATCACTTGTGTTAGGCTTTAGGGTTATCTCCATATCTATAATCTTTTCATTCCGCATTTTACTCCAAGGGAGTTGAGTAGAAAGTCAACTTTGCTAAGTCAAATTTTGATAACTCTATTCACCCCCCCTCTAGAGTAGTATCTATCCCTTCACTTTCAAACTGAGAAATTCTTTCCAATTCTGCACTCTGAGTTCATCGAGCTGAGAAACTGACTGAAGAAAACTAAACGCCGACCTGAGCTTGGATATCATCGAGCTCAGCACAGAGAATTAACTCTGCGTTCGTCAATCTGAGATCTACGGTCGTCGAGCTGAGTTCGAAGAATTTCGAACTGATCACTATCTTCTGAAAACTGCTAAGTCTGAGTCTCTGAGGTCCACAGCTGGCTTGTCCAAGGAGGTAGAAATAAACATGACTTAGCCTAAACTCTAGGACAACAAAAACATGACCCTGGCTATATAATGTGAGTAAGACTCAGCCAAAGATAGTGAACCTAGCCCAAATCCAACTAGGGATCCAACAGATGCAAATGAAGAAAACAAACAAATCTTATACTAACAAAATTCTTTACAGTGCGAGACATACATGTCTAGACATGATTCACCAATATACCCGATGGAAGCAAAAACATACAACGCAAGTCATACCTGGCAGACAGAAAACTATAACCGTCAACTTTGCCGGGCTGAACACGGAGTCCGCTGAAACCATCAGGTCGCTAGTCCGCAACCTAACCGTGCGGACACCCCGTTATTCCAAGATAAAGAACTCTGTCCGCAAATCTGCAAGCCAACAGAACCACGAACAGTTTCTGCCGAACTGAACAAACAGACCGCCAAAAGCATACAACCTTATTGAACTGGGAAAGATTGTCAATGAGAAGACCGTCTGATTGGAAGCCGCGACCTACTGCTAACCACTGATTGTATCCGCAATGCCCACACGTATCCCTGAAGCAGTCAGAACCAAGTCCCTGGCTTCTCAGTGCTAGCCGCACAATCTGTAACAGCAAAAACCGATTTAACTCCACAAACCGCGTGGATACAAAAACCTGTCCAGAGCAATTACACCCAAGTTCAACTTACTGTTCATTCGTTATTTATGATGTGAAAGGGGGTGCTAGTTATAAGCGCGGAGAGGAGTGTGGTCACCGCCCTAACTGATAGGATCACTACCCTTCTCATAACAAGGACAAGTCTAGTGCAGAAACAATCTCAGTCCTCCAAGGTCGCATTAACAAAGCCAGATAGAAAACATATCCTCCATGACTGCCACTTTCGGACACTAGAGATACAGCTCTAGTCTGCCGCGACCTGCGGACACTGCTCCAGTCTGCACACATCGAGTCTGCGACTAGAGCACAAACCATGCTAAGTCAAGCTGCCGAACTCGATGGATAAAAAGGCAGTCCTCCCTATCTACGAACTCGCGGACTGAACACAACCAGATTTGACACAAATTTTGACCAAATCCACACCTCCAACAATCCCTGGTGCGAACACAACAAGCTGATATAAGAACCAAATCGCACAATCTGACGACCTCAGCGGACTCCAACCCACTCCACCAGAGATCAAACCAAAAGAACAAGTGTAATACCCCTATCCGTCATATAGCATATAGCAGTAGGTCCGGCCAGGGCCCGGTGCCATATACTACAGACAGACCGAAGGGTTACATAATGAAACCATCCAGCTAATAGAACGTGTCCTGCACAGAGTACATTCTAGCGGAAGCATTTTTAAAGTTGAAAAGTAAAGAATCCAAACAAAGCATGAATGTCCACTAAACCCAAAGTAGGAATGACAGAATAAATACATCAAAGTAGTTGGCCTTATGGCCTTACAAGAGTTTACTTACATAATAAGTGTCTTCCAAACATCGGCATGCAGGCCGGTCACACATGATAATAAAAAGTAAACGTCCGTATTGGCCTTCAAGGGCCGGCTCAGCACCAAGGGATTCAGCCCGCTATTTTCCACTAGGCTCCGCAACACCTGCAATCAACATTCCACCGCAACGGTGGCAAACAAAAGCAACGGTCAGCTAAAGTTGATCAAATTATAACAACCCTACCCCTTACTTGGGGTGACGGTGCTCCTTCCCTGCATTTTAGTAGCATAGCCAAACGATATAGTGAAAGTACAACATCAGCACAATACACCACAAGTGTAGGCTCGTACGACCATACACCCTATGCACTCAGGGCACTTACTCGGTGGACCCGATCCGAACCCGGTCCGTTCCGAGGTCCACCACCACCACCAGGATAGCAAACACATGAGCATTAAAGTCGTTTCAGCCGAAGCCTAGAATCGCTCTCCAAGTCATCTTTATCTGAACCACTTGGAGTGGGTAAGGTTCTACCAGCCCGTTGCTCACCTCACCGCGGCCATTTAGCCATCGGCGCGGGAAAAGCTTCACCAAATCCCAACATAACGATCATACAATAGTACATAGCCTGGCTATGTACAAGGCTGGCTCCCAGGCCACCAAAATGGCAGAACTTCGCTTCTGCCCAGATTTCCGGGTGCACCTTGGAGTTAATCCCCAAAACTTCCTGCTGCAATCTACCACATAGAAACCCCGAAAACATATGACACGGAGTCATCTCTGACAAACCATGCATAATGAAAACATCACCGATCCAGACCAACTTGTCCGGGTAGGCTTCACACACCATACCTATGTCTGTTCTTCGATTCTGGACTCTATATGCAAACTACGGGGACTATTCATGTCCACCTAAAGGAATACCTCACACTCTCTGCACACTCGCTAGAGTGGGTTTCCTATGCAAAAAGGAAAGAGGACTTCACATGTCAAAGAAGAAAATCGTTACCCTAGCGGTTCGCTTTGGCGCCATGAAGAAGAGAAGAAATTAGATGGATGAAAAGCACCGCAACGGCCTCGCCTCCACAGATCTGGACTCGGCTCGAGATTTGGGGCTTTGAAGCACCACCAGCGGCTGGATTACTCCTCCTTCTTCTTCCTTTCTCTCCCCTCTCTCTAACTCTTTAAAAAGAGAATGGCCAAGGGAAAAATGAGGAATAAACCCTGCATTCCTGAACTTAACATGCCAGGGAGGATTCTGGGCTGTTGGATCATTTCCAAATAGAACGAACGGCCTCGATTATCCCTTAAAAGAAATTCCTGGGGCCGAACATGGCTTGTGACACTCCCGTGTCACAGGCCGTGTATCACGATCTGAACACGATCGTCGAATAAAGAACATGAAACGACATATGACATGGCTTGGGACACGCCTACGTCAACCATGGACACGCCCGTGTCATAGGCTGTGTGCCTCAATCGACACTGAAACCGTCACATCCTGAATAGGACACGGTTTTAGACACGCCCATGTCCCAGCCTGTGTTCAACAATCAACATAGGTCATGCAAACACAGAGAAGGACACGGCTCTGGACACGCCCGTGTCCCAGACCGTGTACCTAACTCGACACTGCCATGCCATCATAGAGCAGGACATGGCCCTGGAAACGCCCGTGTCATAGGCCGTGTGAACCAAATCAGGCTTCGACTTGGCCTTAAAATGCTATCCGTTCCTCTTTTGAGTTTTGGGGTGTTACAAATCTCGCCCCTAAAAAGAATTTCGTCCCGAAATTACAGAATGGAAAAGATACACAAAATTAAATTGTACCTGAGCGGAATAACTCGGGATACTCCTAAAGCATGGTCTGTTCACGCTCCCACAAGAGCTCCTCTCGACCGCAGTTGTCCCAACGGACTTTGACCATCCTAATGTCTTTATTACGAAGTCGCTTGACTTCAAAGTCCTCAATGCGAATGGGCTTGACCTTCGTCGTCAACCCATTATCAACAGGTACTTGATCGATCGCAATAACTTGTAAAGGCTCTTGCACCTCCTTCCGCAACACCGATATATGGAATACGTCGTGTAGACCACTCAATTCCACTGATAGCTTCAGTCGATAAGCTGCTTCACCAATTCTCTATAGAATCTCAAACGGTTCAAGGTACCTCGGGCTCAGTTTCTTCAAGTGTCGTACCTGTGAGACGCCATTGAACAGCTTAATTTTCAAATATACCCAATCGCCAACAACGAACTCAACGTTCATATGCTTGGCATTATAGTATTTAGCCTGCCTGTCCTGAGCGATCAGTAATCATTCTCGTATAGTTCGTACCAATGAAGTGGCATCTTCCACTTCTTGTCGTTTATAGAGCTTCGACTCACCCGTCTCCAACCATGACAACGGTGTATGATATTTTCTACCGTATAGGGCCTCGAAGGGCGCCATTTGAATACACGCCTGGTAGCTATTGTTATAAGCAAAGTCCACCAGGTACAAGTGATCTTCCCAATGCTTGTTGAAATCCAGGACGCACATGCAAAGCATGTCCTCCATCGTCCTATTGACCCTCTCAGTCCTACCATCCGTCTGCGGGTGAAAGGCTGTGCTGAAACTCAGCTTGGTCCCCAATAACTGATGCACTAACCTCCAGTCGTTGGACATAAAGCGCTCATCTCGGTCACTCATGATGTTGCGGGGCACACCGTGCAGTCGAACAATGTTATATACGTAACTTTTTGCCAGTTTATCCACTGAATCATCCTTCCTATTCGGAATGAAGTGTGCCACCTTCGTCAATCTATCTACCATCAACCAGATGGCATCGTTTCCCTTCTATGACCTTGGCAACCCATGCACGAAATCCATTGAAATATCATCAAACTTCAACTCCGGGATAGGTAAGGACTTCAAGAAACCTCCAGGCTTCTGGCACTTTGCCTTCACCAAGGCGCACGTTTGACACTTCTCCATTTAAAGTGCTACATCCTTTTTAAGTCCTGGCCACCAGAACAACTTTTTCATATCTCTAAACATCTTTGTGCTCCCTAGGTGAATCGAGTACTTGGTATGATGAGCCTCATATATCAATTCCTCTCGTAGTTTACCCACACTTGGGACGCACAGGCAACTTGATAGTTTAACTTTCAAGGCAGCCTAAACACCTAGAGGGGGGGGGGGTGAATAGGTCCTGCTTCTTTTTCTAAAACTTCTAGACAGAATTCAATTTACTAACTAATACAAAAACACAGCAATCACAGAAAACAACACATCACAGATTGCACTATGTTTTATAGTGGTTCCCCAAGGTCTGGGTACATCCACTTTCCCCCTTCACCTATCTAGCTGTATGCTAGATTCGGCCAAACTTCCACTTATCTCAGATCAATAGATCTTACAACTCAGAACCCAACTGGTTCCTACAACTCAGGCACAACTGCCCTACCTCAGCCTTGCCCCAAGGCCTACAACTCAGAGAATATCCTTCTCCTACACTCAGGCAATCAGCCCTACCACTCAGAGTTCAACACTCCTACACTCAGCCTTTATAACATAGGCTTACAACTCAGATCTGTATAAACAGATCCTACAGAAATATAGAAAAGATTGTTTTAAATTGTCTTGCCAAGTTGAGAGAGAAGAGGCAATGACAATTCTTAATCAGCTGATGCAATCAACTGTTTCTTAGCCTTCTTCAAAGCTTCTTGAAAATGTACTTAGCTGAGTTGATTCCAAACAGCTTCTTGAGAATCCACTGATGGATTCTTTCTTCTTCTTCAAATTCTGACTTGATCTCTCTCTGTCCAGAACTTTGAATGATTCTTCTGAATTCTGATTAGAACTCTTCTTAGATCTATCCTTAGATAGTCTTCTTAGATCTCCCGGAGAAGATCTTCTTAAGTGCCTAGCACTTTCTTGAAATGAGTAGAATATAACCCTTCTCCAATGTATTTCAAAGGATCAGTTCTATATCTTCTTAATTGTGTGTGTTGTTCTTCTTTTCTCTCCTTCTGAATCTGTCTATTTATAGACATTCTTCATGGTAACCGGCTGATCCGGTTTCTAACCGTTTTCTGACAAGTCTGACAACTTCAGTTAACTGGTGATAACCCACAGCTGTCAAGTCTTCAAACAAGTCCTGTGCCTTAGTGTTGAAACAGTCTGTCAGAAAGTGTCGAGATCATCTGTCTATTTGTGTCGACACAATTAACTTTGGTGTCGACACTGCCTTCAGTGATGTCGACAAAATTGCCTTTGTGTCGACACATCTTCTTCTGAAAATAACTTGGTCTTTGACTCTGCAGTGTGTCGACACAAGTCCTGTGTGTCGACACAGTTGTTGTAGAATCATAACTTTAGTAAGTGTTGACTGGGCCTTCAGGTGTCGACTATTTTCTTCTGTGTCGACATATTCAGATGATGTCGACAAACTGGAGATCGACTATACTCTTCAGTGTCGACACATTCTCCCAATGTTGAGGTCGACGTTTTTCTTCTGTGTCGACACAATTTCCCAGTGTTGTGTCGACTTACTTCTTCTGAGTCGACACAATTTCCCAGTGTTGTGTCGACTGACTTCTTCTGTGTCGACACTTTTTCCCAGTGTTGTTGTAGACTATGTTATGTGTCGACACTTTTTCCCAGAGTAGTGTCGACTTACACCTTCTGTGTCGACACACTTTCCCAGTGTTGTGTCGACAACTTTCTTCTATGTGACGACACATGTTCCTTTGTGTCGACACTTGGACTTAGAATTTTTTCTGTAAACTTTAACAATTCTTTACCTGCACATGTCAACTCAAAACAACATCAAATACAACATGATGTATATCATTGAGCTAGGTTGGGCTTCTTCAAATCAGGTACACATTTTCCAATGTACCCAACAATCTCCCCTATTTGGAGAAGTCATAACCCTTATAGCCAATGATATACACCATTTAGAAATAGTATAAAATGATGATAAATGACAATACACAGGGATACTTAATTATAAACAAAATAATAAGAACATCATGGATAAAACAATCTATCACAGATTTAACAATATTTTGTTTATTAATGGGTAATGTTTGATTACATGGTTTTTCTTTGACAGATCACATTACATCATTACAAAACATTATGAAAGAACTAAACATTATCAGGATTGATTAGGCTCTCTAATAACAATCCCTTGGCCAGATTTAATTTTAGCTGTCACAGGAGCTTCTGATTCTTCAGCCATCTTTTTTCCTTTAAGATCAGCTTTCTTCTTAGCTTCTTCCTTGAGCCTTTGCCTTTCAAAATAGTGAAAAGGCTTTGGGAAGTATTTGCTTGGCTCCATAGCATCAGGTGGAAGTCTTCCCAGCTTAGCTTTCCTTCTGAATTGTACAATGGCTTCTTGTCTTGTCTCATACTTCTGCCATTCCTGCTCATTGTACCACTTGCCCCTTTCATGAACTTGATCTTTGACAGCTTTCCATGCAGTGAGTATTATATTTCTGGAAGTAGGACTCCACTGCTCAAAATCTGGCTTCAGCTCAGCCTGCTCTCTAAATCTTTTCTTTGACAGTAGAGCATCTTGCTGTTCTTGCAAATTTACCTCAGGCTTATCAACCTTTTCAAAGATAACATTTACAACCTCCTTTGAAGGACTATACATATATTGCACTTGCTGATCCAATATATCAAAATCTGGAGGAGGGTATATGACTTGGGCAACCTCAGGTTGGTCACCTTCAAGTAGTCCTGTTTGTAATCCTGACTCAGCCACCATGTTATCATCACACAATGGTGGATATCCCAATGTGGCTCTTATGCTATTGGTCACCCATTTGGCATGCTCAGAGCCTGCATGAATTAGCATCCTCTCCCCCTTTATGGCTTCTCTTGATACATGATCTCTAAGATCTTCTTTCTGAAATCTTATTTGGCCATCCAAATAATTCACTCCCTCCTTGAAAAATGGTCTTAACTTTTGAAGCTTTTCAGATATTTCCTGTTGAGAGGTTGTGATGGCAGTCTTAACAGATGCAATAGCAGCTTGAAATTTCTTATCAAATTCTTCCATTTCTTTAGCTCTATTTGCAGGTATCCCTGGAACAATCTTCTGCACCTCTTGAATGATCTCATGATGAGATTGAGTTAAATTGTCATTCATTCTTATTTGATTTTCCAGAACATAACCTTGCTTCAAAGCAATATCATCCACCTTTGTAGAGATATCCTGCTGTTGTTTAGCCAGATAAACTACAGCATTGCCACCCTTGTGGAAGCAATCTGTCATTTCAGTTTTATTCAAGTTGACTTGAAATTGGATAGATTTGATATCTTGGGCTAAGTCAAACTGCAGAGTTTTGTTTCTTTCATCAACATATTTCTCAATGGCCACCCTGTGGTCATCCAATTTCACCTGTAAATCCACCAAGAACTTGTTATAATCAACTTCAGGAGGTGGAGGTGGAGGTGTTGTCTGTAAAGCCTGCTTATAAGTTTTGCTTCTTCTTTTAAATACAACCAGTTTTCTTCTCTTAGCCAACCTGGCTTCTTCAGTCTCAGATTCAGAAGTACTCTCAATGTGAACTCTATCTGCTTCAGTGCCATGTTGCTCAGTTTCAACATGTACTGGCTCCCCCTCAATTCTTTGCTCCCCCTCTACTTCTTGTACTTTTTCAATCTCTTGAACTTTCTCCACTCCTTGTTCTAGCTCTATGTCAAGAGGCTGCTCAACATCTTGGTCCTCTTCTATTCTATCAGTAGCTATGTCATCATTTGGAAACAACTCATCCAGAGTGTATTCCTTTTGAACTGGAGCATCTGAAGATAAGTCATTAGGTGCATTCTTGTGCACATTCTCAGGCAGCTGCATATCTGGAGTAGGAGAAGACACATGCTCCCCCTGAACCTGTTCAGAAAAAAAAAAACTTTAGAAAGTCTTTTATAGTAAAATATATTTGCTCCCCCTACACCTGAACCACTTGTACCTGAGCAGGGGTAGAAACATTTTGAGCAGGAGATTGAACTGGCTCCCCCTGCATCTGTGCAGATGTATCTACTTGATGAACTATAGAGGAGGCAGGTTGTTCTTCACTCTGTATCCTTAGTGGGTCCTCTTGTTGTTGCTCAGTCTCGTGAGCTGGAGAAGGGGATCTCACAGGGGTGTCTGGCCTGCTCTCTTCAGGCACATCCTTAGTCAGCACCCTTTCCCACCTGGAGAATAGTCTCATGTCCATCCTTCTCATATGATTGATTTTAGATCCTGGCAGTTGCTGCATCACTTCAGGAATTGCTCCATTGAGATATAGACTTATGATCCTAGCCATGTTAGGCTTCTTGATCCCTTCTTTAATCTTGTCAAATAGGATTACTGACCAATCAGTAGGAATTGTAAAGACAATCCTGGTCATAAGGTTGAACATATAGGCAGAAATCCTATCATGTCCACCTGTCTTGCAGAGAATTACTTTCCCAACTATTTCAGACAAGAACTTTCCTTGCTGATTCATACCCTTCCTATTGAATGCAGCACCAATCTTCATGTTTGAATCCAACCCACACCATTGAAGGGCTTCCCTTGTCTTAGAACTAGGAACCTCTTCTTCATTTTCAACCACATGTAATTGCAAAAACTTTCTCAAACCTCTTTGGGTAATCTTAATCTTAGTCCCGTGAACAATGGACTTGATCTTGAGTTCAGTAGAATGGACTGATGCTGAGATAAAGAACTCATGCACCTCCTTCTTCCAGATCTTGGTTGGTTCTGAGACAAGAAATTCTAACCCTGATGCAGAGAGAAGGGTGATAACACCTTGAACATCAGGCGGCGCCTCTGCAAACGCCTGGCGCACCAACTCATACCCTTCATTAACATTGTCTTCAATCCTTGGCGCCATCGTTGTGTCGAGAAAGCTTGAGAGAAGAGAGAAAGAAAGACTGTCGACACAGGGTTTGAGTTTCGAAAACCTTGAAAGCGTGTCGACTCAAAGAGCTTTTTGACCTATTTATAGCTTCTGTTGAAAGAAGTTCAAAAGGCGCCAAAAAACAGTCTAAATGTGTCGACACAGACGGAATGTGTCGACACAAGCTTCTATTAACTCGACATTTCTTCAGCCTACTATGTGTCGACACCAATATGTGGTTATGTCGACACCTTGGATACATAGTAGAAAGACAGAAATTCTGTGTCGACACTAAGGACAAGTGTCGACACATATTTTGTAAGTGTCGACACCACGATTCTGGTTGAGTCGACATTACATTCCTGGTTAAGTCGACAATAAAATTCTTAAGTGTCGACACATATTCTCTGTGTCGACACAATATTTCTGACTTGTCGACATAATTTCTCTGAGTCGACACATTATTACTGAATGTGTCGACACATTCTTACTTAGCCAATTTCTGTAACTTCAATGTGTTCTTTTTAACACTTGATTATTGTTGTTACTACTTTTTCTTACTTATAACCCATTTCAATGGCATTGTTAATGATTTTGTTTAATACATTAATCAATGGTTAACATACCTAATTCAATTTTGAATTTATTGAATTTGGTTTCATCTAAAGGCTTAGTAAATACATCTGCTATTTGATAATCTGTTTTTACAAATTCCAATGAGATGTCACCTTTTTCTACATGTTCTCTAAGAAAATGATATTTTATTTCTATATGCTTAGTTCTACTATGAGAAACTGGATTATTAGCAATAGAAATAGCACTCTTAGAATCACATAAAAGGGATGTTCTACTTACCTGAATACCATAATCTTTAAGCTGATGCTGCATCCATAATAGCTGTGCACAGCAGCTTCCTGCAGCAATATACTCTGACTCAGCTGTGGAAATTGCCACACTAGTCTGTTTTTTACTACTCCAAGATATTAGTCTTCCTCCCAGGAATTGACAAGTACCTGTAGTACTCTTTCTATCCTCTCTACATCCTGCAAAATCTGCATCTGAATAGCCTGTTAGTTGAAAATCTCTATTCCTAGGGTACCAAAGACCTAGAGTAGGAGTGCCCTTTAGATATCTCAGAATCCTTTTTACTGCAGTATAATGAGATTCTTTAGGGCAGGCTTGGTACCTAGCACAGACACATGTTGCATACATAATGTCAGGTCTACTAGCAGTGAGATATAGTAGTGACCCAACTATTCCTCTATACAATGATTCATCAACAGGTTTACCTGCCTCATCTTTGCATATTGGCATACTTGTGCCCATAGGAGTTCTCATGGAGGAGGATGACTCCATACCATATTTTTTAATTAATTCCTTGGTGAACTTAGACTGGGATATGGACAATCCATCATCAGTCTGTCTTACTTGGAGTCCCAAGAAGAACTTAAGTTCTCCCATACTGCTCATCTCAAACTTCCCTTGCATAAGTTTGGCAAACTTTTTACAAAGGTTGTTTTCAGTAGATCCAAAGATTATGTCATCAACATAGATCTGGACTAAGATGATCTTACCTTTGGATTCCCTAAGGAATAGAGTTTTGTCTATCTTTCCTCTTGAGAATTTATTCTCAATGAGGAAGGTAGACAGGGTTTCATACCAAGCCCTTGGAGCTTGTTTTAACCCATACAAAGCTTTCCTAAGCTTGTACACAGAATCAGGTTTAAGAGGATCTACAAAACCTGATGGCTGCTCTACATATACTTCTTCTTTAAGATCACCATTCAGAAATGCTGACTTTACATCCATCTGGTATACTTTGAAGTCTTGGTAGGCTGCATAGGCAAGGAACATTCTGATTGCCTCCAGCCTTGCTACTGGAGCAAAAGGTTTGATCAAAGTCAATCCCTTCTTCCTGCCTGTATCCTTTTGCAACCAATCTTGCTTTATTCTTTATTATTATTCCACTTTCATCTAGCTTGTTCCTATAGATCCACTTAGTCCCAATTATGTTGTGGCCTCTTGGTTTAGGAACAAGCTCCCAGACCTTGCACCTTCTGAACTGATTCAGCTCCTCTTGCATAGCATCAATCCAGTGCTGGTCTTGGATAGCTTCTTCAAACTTCTTAGGTTCCATTTGAGACAAGAAACTAGAATGCAAAACTGTGCTTTGATTTCTGCTTCTAGTTTGCACTCCTTGTCTTGGATCACCAATTATCTGATCAGTAGGATGATCTCTTAGATATCTTATAGCTGGAGGTAGATTCCCTTCAGGTAGAGCATCTCCAGCTTCTTCATTCTGCTGTTCCTCTTGGTTTTCATCAGCTTCCATTATCTCTTGTACTCCCCCTGGACAGCAGCCTTCATTTTCCAATGCTCCCTCTTCCTTTGAAGCTTCAGCAATGGAGAGCTTGTCCATCTTCTTGCTTATACCTGTTGAGTCATTTGATCTACAAGACAATTCACAATTGATTAATCTTGTTTCATCAAATACAATATGCACAGATTCTTCAACAACTTGAGTAGTTAAGTTGAAGACTCTATAGGCCTTACTATTTGTGCTGTACCCAACAAATATCCCATCCTGGGATTTGGCAGCAAACTTAGTCAAATAAGACTTACCATTGTTAAGTATATAGCACTTGCAGCCAAAGATCCTAAAATAGGATAGATTTGGTTTTCTGCCTTTCACAATCTCATAGGGAGTCTTCCTGTGGCTTTTGGTGATAGAAGCCCTATTGATGACATGACAAGCAGTGTTAACTGCCTCAGCCCAAAAATATTCTGGGAGAGAGGTGTCACTCAATAGAGTTCTACCAGCTTCAATTAATGATCTATTCTTTCTTTCAGCAATTCCATTTTGCTGAGGTGTTCTAGGTGAGGAGAACTCTTGGAAAATCCCAAAGTCTATACACAAGTTTGTCATGCTTTCAGATTGAAACTCAGTACCATGGTCACTTCTGATTTTGACCACTGTACTGTTCAGTTCATTCTGAATTTGCTTTACAAACTTAAATAATACACTTGGGGTTTCAGATTTTTGTCTCAGAAAGAACACCCATGTAAATCTAGAATAGTCATCTACAACCACTAGTGTGTAGACCTTCCTACCTAGACTGTGAACTGGCATAGGACCAAAAAGATCCATATGCAAGAGGTATAAGCACCTCACAGAATCCTTGTTTTCAAGGCTTTGAAATGAGGTTTTTGTCTGCTTGCCCTTTTGACAAGCTGAGCATACCCCTTCCTTTATACACTTAACTTGAGGCCCATTCCTCACTAGTTCTTTACTAAAGAGTTGGCCAATTGTCTTGTAGTTTAGATGAGCCAATCTCTTGTGCCACTTAACACAATGAGAAGCATTGTCATCAGCTACAAGACAAATGGGGGATGCCTTATTCTCACATTCAAAATTAAGGCAATACACATTTCTCTTCCTATACCCAGTCAATATGATCTCTTGATCACTTGACCTTTTGATATGACATCCATCCTTACCAAATGAAATGTCATATCCTAGATCACTCAGCTGGCTTATGCTTATTAGATTATGTTTCAAACCTTTTACATAGGCCACTTGGGTGATAGTAATTAGGTTTGAAGAGATGTTACCAAATCCTTTGATGACTCCTTTTTCAGATCCACCAAAGATCACTTTATGTCCATCTTTGACAGATGAATACTCCTTCAGCAGCCCCTTTGTTCCAGTCATGTGCCTGGAACAACCACTATCCAAGTACCATATAGGGGCATGGTAACTTGGATTCACCTGCAATACAGAATTACTTACCCTTAGAACCCAAGTAAGTCTTGGGTCCTTGGTTCAGGTTAGCCTTAATAAAGTTATCATAACCTCTTCTAACAGGTAGACTCTTATTCTTTATAACACTTGTGTTATACCAGCAGTCCAATGCAAAATGACCCCTCTTGCCACAGCACCAACATTCAAACTTATTGTATCTAGATCTAGATACATCCTTGTCAGAAGCATTTCTGTTCATTGCTGGTGCTGTTGCAACTTCTCCTGCTGGTTTCTTAAAACCATAGGGCTTATGACCATAGGTAGGCCTGCTTGCCTTAACACCCTTGTTCTTCAGAACATTTGTCTTGATATGATCCTGAATGTCTTCATGATCATATATGTTAGAAGGCACTTTCTTCTTACCAAACCTTATGGGGACTGAAAGGTTTAGTGGCTGAATAGGGGCTTTGCCTTTCTTCTTGAATCTGCTAGCCCTGGAGTTACCCTTAAATCCTAATCCAGCCTTACCCTTCTGAGTGACAAATTCATCTATCAAGGGTAAGACAGATTTTGGCTTAGAGTAACTAGCCACTAAATCCCTTTCAATTCTAAGTCTGTCCTCCAGACTCTTTACTTGATCATTAGTATAATTAATTGTGCCCATCTGAATAATAGTTATATTTTTCAGCTTGGCAATTTCAGCTAACTTTTGATCAAGGACCTTTTCTAACTCAGCTGTTGTAACCCTTAGATCAGCAATTTCCTGAGCCTGTGATTTAACCAGGTTCTTGCTTTTCTTAAGGGCCTGCAACAAGTCCCCATACTTGTCTATCAATTGATAGACATCTCCTTCAGATCCAGATGCATCTTCATCACTTGATGCAGATGTAGCTGATTCTTCACTTGTACTACAAACAAATGTACTGGAAGGACTGTTTACCTCATTAGGACCAGACTGATTTTGGCATAGGTCCTCTTCTGATCTAGTCATCAAACCCATGCATTGATGTTCATTGATGGAGTCTAGCAACTGCATAAACTCCTCTTCCTCAGATGCAGCATATAATCCAATATATGCTTCAGCTTCAGATCCTGATTCTGAAGTTGACTGGTCTGACAGACTTTTATCTTTCTTTGCTACAAAGGATTTCTCCTTCTTGCCTTTCTGATAAGTCTTCTTCTTTTCTGAAGATTCCTTCCTTTTGTCAGGACACTCAGCCACTACATGTCCAGGCCTATTGCAACAATAGCAGACAATCTTTGAAGTAGTGGCTTTGCTGGGCTTTGACCTGCTTTTCTCTTTCCTAGATGACCTTCTTTTCTGATAATAGTCATCTACTTGCTGTGATGATGAAGGCCTAGACTTCCATTGCTTCTTTTTCAAGAACCTTTGAAATTGCCTAGTGAATGCAGCAAAGTCTGCATCTGAATCACTGCTGACTGAACCCCTATCTGAATTTTCAGAACTACCTTCTTCAACTTCCTTAGGAGGAGATGGTGATTTCCTCCTATTCTTTCTGGTGGCTTCAGCATTAAATGCCACAGTCTTTTCTCTATGCTCTCCTTTTGAGTTTCTTTCCTCCTCCTTCCTTACCATAAGTTGCATTTCATAGGATAGCAACTTTCCAAACAGAGTTGGAGGAGATATCTCTGCCAATTTTGCCACTTCTCTTATGGCACAGATCTTTGTATCCCAATCCTTTGATAAGGATCTTAAGAATTTGTCATTCAGTTCATAGGTACTGAAGACTCTTCCATAGGAAATTAGCTCATTCACAATTCTATAGAATTTCTTATAGCACTCAGTTATGCTATCAGATTTTCCTTGTCTAAAACTTTCATACTCCTGATTTAGCATAGATTTTCTGTCCAGCCTTACTTCTTCTGATCCCTCCATGTAGACAATCAATGTGTCCCACATCTCCTTGGAGGTCTTGCAGTGAATCAGATTCTGAAATGTTGAATCATCTATGGCACTGACAATGATGTTCTGTGCCCTTTTGTCCATGGTTGCCAAGATGATTTCATCCTTGGTCATTTCAGAATAAGTCTTTGGTGTTTGGATATTTGCATCAAGAACAGATATCTTCATTGGTATGAAGGGGCCTTCCTGTACTGTGATGTAAATCCTTGGGTCAGATGCTTCCATAAACAATCTGACTCTTTCTTTCCAGATCCCAAAGATTTCCTTCTTGCATATGGGTAATTTCATTGACCCTAGCTCCTTATGATTCTCTCCAGAACCCATCTTCTTGATTCTTGATTCTGCCTATCAGATCTACCTCAGACTGTTAAGTCCTTTTTGAGGAACCTCCCTCTGATACCACTTGATAGTTTAACTTTCAAGGCAGCCTAAACACCTAGAGGGGGGGGTGAATAGGTCCTGCTTCTTTTTCTAAAACTTCTAGACAGAATTCAATTTACTAACTAATACAAAAACACAGCAATCACAGAAAACAACACATCACAGATTGCACTATATTTTATAGTGGTTCCCCAAGGTCTGGGTACATCCACTTTCCCCCTTCACCTATCTAGCTGTATGCTAGATTCGGCCAAACTTCCACTTATCTCAGATCAATAGATCTTACAACTCAGAACCCAACTGGTTCCTACAACTCAGGCACAACTGCCCTACCTCAGCCTTGCCCCAAGGCCTACAACTCAGAGAATATCCTTCACCTACACTCAGGCAATCAGCCCTACCACTCAGAGTTCAACACTCCTACACTCAGCCTTTATAACATAGGCTTACAACTCAGATCTGTATAAACAGATCCTACAGAAATATAGAAAAGATTGTTTTAAATTGTCTTGCCAAGTTGAGAGAGAAGAGGCAATGACAATTCTTAATCAGCTGATGCAATCAACTGTTTCTTAGCCTTCTTCAAAGCTTCTTGAAAATGTACTTAGCTGAGTTGATTCCAAACAGCTTCTTGAGAATCCACTGATGGATTCTTTCTTCTTCTTCAAATTCTGACTTGATCTCTCTCTGTCCAGAACTTTGAATGATTCTTCTGAATTCTGATTAGAACTCTTCTTAGATCTATCCTTAGATAGTCTTCTTAGATCTCCCGGAGAAGATCTTCTTAAGTGCCTAGCACTTTCTTGAAATGAGTAGAATATAACCCTTCTCCAATGTATTTCAAAGGATCAGTTCTATATCTTCTTAATTGTGTGTGTTGTTCTTCTTTTCTCTCCTTCTGAATCTGTCTATTTATAGACATTCTTCATGGTAACCGGCTGATCCGGTTTCTAACCGTTTTCTGACAAGTCTGACAACTTCAGTTAACTGGTGATAACCCACAGCTGTCAAGTCTTCAAACAAGTCCTGTGCCTTAGTGTTGAAACAGTCTGTCAGAAAGTGTCGAGATCATCTGTCTATTTGTGTCGACACAATTAACTTTGGTGTCGACACTGCCTTCAGTGATGTCGACAAAATTGCCTTTGTGTCGACACATCTTCTTCTGAAAATAACTTGGTCTTTGACTCTGCAGTGTGTCGACACAAGTCCTGTGTGTCGACACAGTTGTTGTAGAATCATAACTTTAGTAAGTGTTGACTGGGCCTTCAGGTGTCGACTATTTTCTTCTGTGTCGACATATTCAGATGATGTCGACAAACTGGAGATCGACTATACTCTTCAGTGTCGACACATTCTCCCAATGTTGAGGTCGACGTTTTTCTTCTGTGTCGACACAATTTCCCAGTGTTGTGTCGACTTACTTCTTCTGAGTCGACACAATTTCCCAGTGTTGTGTCGACTGACTTCTTCTGTGTCGACACTTTTTCCCAGTGTTGTTGTAGACTATGTTATGTGTCGACACTTTTTCCCAGAGTAGTGTCGACTTACACCTTCTGTGTCGACACACTTTCCCAGTGTTGTGTCGACAACTTTCTTCTATGTGACGACACATGTTCCTTTGTGTCGACACTTGGACTTAGAATTTTTTCTGTAAACTTTAACAATTCTTTACCTGCACATGTCAACTCAAAACAACATCAAATACAACATGATGTATATCATTGAGCTAGGTTGGGCTTCTTCAAATCAGGTACACATTTTCCAATGTACCCAACACAACTGTCTCTCCATAACAGTCCACCCTTAACATAAAATTGGGAATTTGACCCATCTAAAGCCTCATCCATGATCTGCTTCATGTTGTTATCCCCATCCAGAGCTTGCTGAATCCTATCAGCAAGGTCATACTGCACCTCTGTCCAGTTCAATTGTATTTCAGCACTAGTCTGCTTGTCAACACAAGAGATCTCCAATGCCTCCAAATAACGAACTAAATGCTCATCATATATCGATAACCAGTTGGCCTGTGCGGGAGCCCTGCGACTCAACGCATCAGCAACCGGGTTGCCTTTCCCAGGCACATAATGTATCTTGAAGGTATAATCACCCAGGAACTCCATCCACCTCCATTGCCGCATGTTTAGGTCCTTTTGATCCAACAAGTACTTCAGGCTCTTGTGGTCGGTATAGATATTGATCTTCACACCGTACACGTAATGCCTCCATAGATTCAGGGCAAATATTACGGTCGCTAACTCCACATCATAGACCAAATAATTCCTCTTGTGTACCTTCAGTTGACGCGAGCCATAAGCTATTACTCTCTTATGCTGCAGTAGAACACAACCCAAACCACTGCCCGAAGCATCACTGTAAATCTCAAATCCTTCGGTCCCAATCGGCGAACATAGAATAGGCGCCGCGGTCAACCGATTTTTCAGTTCTTCGAAATCTTGCTCGCACTCCAGCGACCACACAAACTTTTGATCTTTCCTCGTCAAAGTCGTGAGGGGTAACGCTATCCGCGAGAAGTTCTCTACGAAGCGCCTATAGTAGCTGGCAAGCCCCAGGAAACTCCGGACTTTTGCCACACTAGATAACACGGGCCACTCCTGTATCGCAACTACCTTCGTCGGATCTACCGCTGAAAGTCCACCTAGTGTCAACTACTTACACCTATGGGGGGGATAGGTGTATTTGCAGCGAATTTGCGGAATTAATGTTTCACCTGCACAAGAAAACAAAACAACACAGCACAAAAAATACACAAGCAATTTATAGTAGTTCCCCGATTTAGGTACATCCACTTTCCCCCTTCGACCTATCTCCCAACCAGGGACGACTTGGTCACTTCACCAACAGGATTGAAATCCAATCCTTGCACTAACGGAAGGAACCCTTCCACACGTAGGAGTCAACACTCCCACAACACGGGTTTCACCCAACCCTACAACTACAGACCAAACGGTCCTTTACAATGAAATAAAAATAGCTTGTAAGTATACAAACAACGTATGGAGACCAAGGTGTCCCTCTTCGTTCGACGACGTGTTCTTGAGGTCAACGAAGAGTCCACAACCTAGATCTCACTTGGATTGAATCTTCCCGATACCGGCGGAGGCTTCGAGCGGCGGCAAGGTTCTCGGAATAGCCGGCGGCGACGGAGAGCTGCTGCTGTGCTATATTGATTCAAACTTCGTAGCAAGGGAAGCAAGGTCTTCCAACGGTCACACCAGGATCGGTCGTCTCGATCGATTCGGAAGGGGAAGGTTTTTCCCGATCAACGAATCAAGAGACAAGGGATCTCTAGTTCGACGCGTGAGACGCTATGCTAACCTAAGCTTCTGTCGCCGGTGATCTGGAAGAACTTGAGATCAACAGCGGCGACTACTGCACGAACGGCGGAGACGATCGGCGGAGCAAGATCGGGATCTAGGGCTCGACGACGGCTCTTCCTTTTTGAATTCGCGTATTTTTCTATCTACCCCTGTTCATACATACGGGGTATATATATATTAGGTCAAGTATATGACCGTTGTGGGCCCCACCAGCGGTAAGACCAAAGTCCGGTTCAAGATCCCGATGATAACGTGGACCGGTCCAGGTAGACTTGGAAAAATGCCCAAGTCAAATTCGGCGAGAATCGTGAGTGATTCTCGACGAATCGGCGAGAATCACTTACGATTCTCGCCGAATTCTACTTAGAGAATTCTGGCTGCACAGGTTATAGAGGCCGGGGAGAATCGGTGGGAATCACCTTGGATTCTCGCCGACTCATCGAGAATGCAAAGTCATTCTCGACGAATCGGCGAGAATCACCAAGTGATTCTCGACGATTCTGCCTTAGAAGGTTTTTCTGACTGCGTCGAGACAGCCGGCCCAACCCGGCAAGAATCAACTAGTGATTCTCGTCGACTCGTCGAGAATCACTAGTGATTCTCGACGAATCGACGAGAATCACTAGTTGATTCTTGCCGGGTTGGGCCGGCTGTCTCGACGCAGTCAGAAAAACCTTCTAAGGCAGAATCGTCGAGAATCACTTGGTGATTCTCGCCGATTCGTCGAGAATGACTTTGCATTCTCGACGAATCGACGAGAATCACTAGTTGATTCTTGCCGGGTTGGGCCGGCTGTCTCGACGCAGTCAGAAAAACCTTCTAAGGCAGAATCGTCGAGAATCACTTGGTGATTCTCGCCGATTCGTCGAGAATGACTTTGCATTCTCGATGAGTCGGCGAGAATCACTTAGTGATTCTCGACGAGTTATACTTGGACGAATTCTCGTCTTTCCACCCGTGAGTAGGTCTTTGGCCCATCCTTGCTCCTTGTCTGCTCTTGCTTTATCATAGTCCTGTACTTGAAATTAAGTACACCTCAATAGAGAGAGTACACGTAGGCCAACACACTGATCTGCTCAACGAAGGATTACGTTGCAAAGACCCGTGTATATTGACCCACTGCACCCTGACATTGGTGTGTACTTAGCATGGAATAACTGCAAGCACAACTAAAAAATAGTTCATCAAATACATTGTGAATTCATCTTAGCTAGACAGGTGGCTTCCTCAAATCCAGGTAATTTTGGATACAATACCCAACAATCTCCCCCTATTTGACGAAGCCAAAATCCTACTAACTAAGATGAATACCACCATCCAGAGAATGATTAAAATTTTAAGTAGACGAGAACAAACATAACAATACTTGAGTCAAAACATGACATCATATATATATATATATATATATATAAATTCATAATACTTGTTCGTAAGATAATAGGGAAACATTGATGTGCAATAAGAGGCGGAAAAGATCCTAATCCTATTTTTCCTTAGCAAGATCATTCTTAAACTTCTGAGCCAGGAATTTCTTGCTCTGTCTTTCGAAATATTCCTTAGGCTTTGGATGATATCTGGGAGGAGGGGCTTTATCTGCCACTGTGTTATTCCTGAAGAATATGTTGCGTTTGGCTTCAAATTCTTTATGCCGCTCCCATTCATATTGGCTATATACCTCACTTCGATTTATGTGCCCCTTCTGCTGTAACAAAAATGTGTCCAAGATGATACTCTTTGATACAGGACTCCATTTTTCATTTCTCACATCCTCCTCCGTCAATCTGATCCTCTTTTCAACTGGTGTTTCCTTTGAAGGTCCTTCTTTGATTTGCCTTTTGCCTTTGGCTTTGGCTAAGGCATCTTGATCAAACCAAGTTCTTCGTTCAGCCCTTTCAGCAGCTTTCTTTGACTCAGCTTCGCTTAACGGAACAGCTTCTGCACTTGCTCCTTCGTCATCCACAGTATTGTTCTCAGTAGTCTCGTGAACAGGATTATCCTCAGGAATATTGGTTGAATTGTTGCCTAATGCTTGGTTGAGCAACCACTGGCAGCTGTCATACATATATACATTAGACTGGTCAAAATTTTCGATGATGATGTGCTGAAGCCCTTCCATTTTAGCAGTATATTCTTTCTCCCCCTTTTTGGCTTCGATTGCAATGGAGTTTGCATAGGAGTGCAGGGACTCATCAATATGCTTCAGAGATTTAGAGAACTCAGTCAGCAGGTCTTGTTGATTTTTATTGAGGAGCACCATGTTGGTATCAAATTTTTGTATGCTGTCCGCCACAATATGTGCATTTTTATTGACGACAGCCAGATCATCAGTATTCTTCTTCAGTCCTTGCATGAGAAGAGATACTGCTGTGCCTGCCTCTGTGTATTTCTCATCAAATTTCTTTTCTATCAAATCCAGTTTGTGGTTGATCTGAACCACATTCTTCAGCATGAGATCCTCAGACTCCCGCAGTCTCTGTAGCACTTTGTTGTGCAATTTCACAACCGTATCCTTGAGCTCATCAAGCATACCTTGGACAAAGTTGACAGTGAGATTTGCTATGCTTTCTTGTAGTGGAGGAGCTGCAGGCTGACCCTGGTCAGGCTCCCCCGCAGAAGTACTGGGAGAGCTGGAGAGCAGCATATAGTCCACAGGGGGAACAAAGGATTGCTCCCCCTCCATCCTTGAATCTGACCGCCTAGGAGCTTGTTCCTCAGATGGAACCTCAGCAGCCTCCTGAGAGTCCACCATTTTCTCCCGTTCAAGTACTTCTTCCTCCACCTCAGTCTCCATGTGCTCAGCCTGATCTGCAGAGTTATGCATGTCTTCTTCTACTGCATCCACCTCATCTTCATCAGCCACCTCATCGCCCGGGTAATTTATATCTTCCTCACCGTCCTCTTCCTCTTCCACATCTGCCACTTCCTCCTCACTGTCTGCTTGCACAGATTCCACAACATCTTTTGCTATCTGAGAAATATCTGATAAGATGTTTGCAGAAAGGAGTACAGCCTCCCCCTCAGTTCCTGTAATCAGTGCATCAGGAACTTCACTGGGGGCTGCAGAACCGGTTTCAACTACCACTGCAGCTTGCCCTATCCGACATTCCCATCGGTCGAATATGCTAGCATCCATCCTTTTCAAGTAGTGCAGAGGCACTCCCTTGCTCATGTCGAATTTGTCTCCGTCCAGTTGATTCAGATAAAGGCTAATGATTCTGCCAAAACTGGGGGTTCGGAGTGAGTATTTAATCCTGTCAAACAGCAAGGCTCCCCAGTTGAACTGCTTTCGGCATACGATTGCCACCAAAGTTTTGAACATTTCCCCAGAAATATGGTCATGGGATCCAGGTTTGCAGATTAGTACTTTCCCAATGATGTCGGACAAGAGTTTCCCTTCCTCATTCATTTCTTTTCTCTTTATTTATCTGTTGCCCCTAGCTAGCCCACAGAATAATAGGGTCCTGGCTCTATCATGTTCCTCCAGATAATCCTCGTGCTCAGAACTGGAGAGCTGCAAGCATTGAGTCAGTTTCCTGGCAGACATCTTGATCCTTGCACCTGCAACCTTACTCTTGATGATAGAGTCTTCATTCCGAAGTTTGGCGGTTGCGAAGAACTCCATCACTTCTTTATCCAGAATCTTGCATGGGTGCTCCAGCACGAATGTCAGTCCTGCTTCCTCGAGCATGATGATTATGTTGCGGAACTCGTTTGAGGCCTGGGAGAAACCGGTTCTCACTAGCTCGCATCTAGTGACCAGGCCTGCAGTAGTCCGTGGGGCCATAACAAACTAGGAAGAAGGGGAATATCAATTTCCAAGTCTAAGGATCTCCGAAACTATGAGGTTGAGGATACAATCTATACTAAGCTTAAGTCACGGTTAGGGATAAGAAGGGGATTACCTTGTGAGGAGATGCAGTGAATGTTCCGGCACTATGATGCGTTATCAGAGTTGCGGCGAGCCGATCCGAAGCTGAGCGTGGGCATGTCCCTGGCGGCGAGAGGGAGTCTTTGGGAGGGTCGTTAGGTCACAACGAGGTCGACGGAGGAGTTCGCTGAGAGGATCGAAGGGATTCCTTCGTAGCTGGGACTGTGTCTCGGCGAGAAACTGGAATGTGAAAGGTCGACGGGATTGGCGGAATGAACACGTGAAGTGGAAGATGAAAAGTCGGCGGGATTTATATCAGGGTCAGCGGGATTTATATTGTACGTTAAATCCAATTTATATAAGAGCTTTAGTTCGATGAGGATTGCAGAGATCAATTTTATGTATTTGTCACGGGTTGAAAAGAATTCGAAAAGATCATTTCTTAATCCAAGTGTGGATTAACATACCACACAGCTTAGGAGGCACATCAACTCTGTGATTCCTAATTCACTAACATTGGCTCGCAGATTTCATAGATTATGCGAGATCGATAACCGCAATATTCTTGATGTTAGTTGTCATTCTCAGTGACTCCTAATGACGTGTCAGCTTTAATTTTCAGCCTGTAATGTATGCCTATTGATGTGCCTTCTCGAATCTATCAGAGAATTTACTGACACACCTTTAATAATGTATCTAAGGGTTATTTTTACAGTTTTGATCTGTCCTTAGGATAACACACATAGATGTGTATATGTATATATATATATATAAATATATATATATATATATATGTAAATGTCGACATAATATGACTCAAATATTTAGGCTGATCAATGATACCTGGAATTGTAAGATTCATCATTCAGCCCTTCTGATTAGAGCATACCAGGTGTTCAATTGGAGTATCCCATTGTTGATAGTACTTCTTTTGTTCCAGATACTTGTTCCAGACCAATCTTGGAACATCTTCTGTCTAGCTCCCATCATGACACGGAAGTCTAGACTACCCTGCACCAAAGAATATTACCTTACCTTAGGAGCCCAATATGTATTGGGTCCTAGGTTCCTGTCAGCATAATAATTGGACTGCCTTCCCTCAGGAATCCAGGTGGGAAGACTAACATTGCCTCGAGGATGTGGAAGTCCCCTTGCCATTGATACAGAATAGTTGTGCCAACAATCTATGGCAAAATGACCCACTTTGCCACAACACCAACACTCATGAATGTTGTATCGCCGTTTGTGACCTAAACGGATGACAGAGGTAGTCATAGTTCTAGGTCTAAACGGAATAGAGCCAGATATGCTCACAGAATTATCTCTTCCACCGTGACTATTGGAAGGGTGGAAAGAATGCATATGGCAGGTGTCATGAGGCCTGGGAGGTGGTGCCTTCTTTTCAGTCAGCCCCCTTCCAAGGACCTCATGAGTCCTAACAACATGATTTCTATCCCCCCTTTCCAGAGTCCTAGGGAGGTGAGAGGCGCATTGTGAGCTGATGCTGGCAGATTCATGACGAGTAGGGGCTGTGGCCGAGAATACAAAGGGCTTGGTGGAAGCCGGAGGTATTCTCTTCTGGGTGGCCATGACAGCCCTTGCATTTTGAGTGCTTCCACAAGAGGACTGATCATTCTTGCAGTGACCATGGTTATTCCTATGGTCATACCTGAAGGCATGATGAGTGTCCTTCCTACTCGGGGTGGGGGGTCTGAACACCGTTTCCCCATTTCTCCATGACTTAATAATTTGGGAGATCCACCCATTTTCTGCTTTTCTCTTGATAGCATCAATCTTGGAAAAATTAGAAACTATCCTCTTCTCGGTCTCTAGATGACTTTCTAGATCCGAGATCTGAGAGTCCTTTACTTTGATGGATTCCAATTGGAGATTCATCATGATCTTCAGCTGAGCAATCTCCTTAGCTTGTTCCTCAACAAGTAAGTTGCTCGTCTGAAGGGCACTCTCAAGGGAATCACGATTACCAATCTTTTGATTGAAGCTATGTGTATCCCTTGCATCATTGGAAGGACTACTCTCAAAACTATTCCTGTCTTCAGGAACTTCAAGAGGAGAGGGGCATGAGGAAGAAGTTACCTGCTTCAGACTTTGTTGTTCATGGTTATTATCCAGATTGGCAGAGACTGTTGAGTTAGCTTCATCAGAACTGCTTTCCTCAGCTTCTTCTTCAGTCTCTGACAAGGACACAGGAGCCCTGATATTGACATATTGATCATGCCCTTTATCTTCAGAAATAAGGACTCCTACATAGGCTTCATCCTCTTGCTGACAACTGGTACCAGCTTTCTCTGATCCCTCCATGAGGTCTGAGATGGTTTGCCACATGGACTTGGCCGTCCTACACTTGTCCACTCTTGAACGAGATACACCAGACCAGACGTCAGTGATGATCTGACGTATTAACTTATCCAAGTTGTACAGTGAGAGCTCGATCTCAGACATCTCTTCGGGACTCTTGGGGATAAGGATGTCCTCTCCAGACTCAGAAGCCTTCATGGGAATGAAGGGACCCTCTTCCAAGATGATTGACACCCGAGGGTCGATGGCCTCCAGATGAAACATAACTCTCATCTTCCAGATAGGATAATACTCTGTTGTGCACGCAGGGAGTCTCAGAGGAGGGACATCAAATTCCAGCTCCATGCTTGAGTCTTGTCTTCTAGTTGACACAGGAGGCAGGATCTTACTCAAGGTGTTAACCTTATTGCTGAGTAACCTCCCTCTGATACCACTTGAAAGTCCACCTAGTGTCAACTACTTACACCTATGGGGGGTGGGATAGGTGTATTTGCAGCGAATTTGCGGAATTAATGTTTCACCTGCACAAGAAAACAAAACAACACAGCACAAAAAATACACAAGCAATTTATAGTGGTTCCCCGATTTGGGTACGTCCACTTTCCCCCTTCGACCTATCTCCCAACCAAAGACGACTTGGTCACTTCACCAACAGGATTGAAATCCAATCCTTGCACTAACGGAAGGAACCCTTCCACACGTAGGAGTCAACACTCCCACAACACGGGTTTCACCCAACCCTACAACTAGAGACCAAACGGTCCTTTATAATGAAATAAAAATAGTTTGTAAGTATACAAACAACGTATGGAGACCAAGGTGTCCCTCTTCGTTCGACGACGTGTTCTTGAGGTCAACGAAGAGTCCACAACCTAGATCTCACTTGGATTGAATCTTCCCGATACCGGCGGAGGCTTCGAGCGGCGGTAAGGTTCTCGGAATAGCCGGCGGCGACGGAGAGCTGCTGCTGTGCTATATTGATTCAAACTTCGTAGCAAGGGAAGCAAGGTCTTCCAACGGTCACACCAGGATCGGTCGTCTCGATCGATTCAGAAGGGGAAGGTTTTTCCCGATCAACGAATCAAGAGACAAGGGATCTCTAGTTCGACGCGTGAGACGCTATGCTAACCTAAGCTTCTGTCGCCGGTGATCTGGAAGAACTTGAGATCAACAGCGGCGACTACTGCACGAACGGCGGAGACGATCGGCGGAGCAAGATCGGGATCTAGGGCTCGACGGCGGCTCGTCCTTTTTGAATTCGCGTATTTTTCTATCTACCCCTGTTCATACATACGGGGTATATATATATTAGGTCAAGTATATGACCGTTGTGGGCCCCACCAGCGGTAAGACCAAAGTCCAGTTCAAGATCCTGATGATAACGTGGACCGGTCCAGGCAGACTTGGAAAAATGCCCAAGTCAAATTCGGCGAGAATCGTGAGTGATTCTCGACGAATCGGCGAGAATCACTTACGATTCTCGCCGAATTCTACTTAGAGAATTCTGGCTGCATAGGTTATAGAGGCCGGGGAGAATCGGTGGGAATCACCTTGGATTCTCGCCGACTCGTCGAGAATGCAAAGTCATTCTCGACGAATCGACGAGAATCACCAAGTGATTCTCGACGATTCTGCCTTAGAAGGTTTTTCTGACTGCGTCGAGACAGCCGGCCCAACCCGGCAAGAATCAACTAGTGATTCTCGTCGACTCGTCGAGAATCACTAGTGATTCTCGACGAATCGGCGAGAATCACTTAGTGATTCTCGACGAGTTATACTTGGACGAATTCTCGTCTTTCCACCCGTGAGCAGGTCTTTGGCCCATCCTTGCTCCTTGTCTGCTCTTGCTTTATCATAGCCCTGTACTTGAAATTAAGTACACCCCAATAGAGAGAGTACACGTAGGCCAACACACTGATCTGCTCAACGAGGGATTACGTTGCACAGACCCGTGTATATTGACCCACTGCACCCTGACATTGGTGTGTACTTAGCATGGAATAACTGCAAGCACAACTAAAAAATAGTTCATCAAATACATTGTGAATTCATCTTAGCTAGACAGGTGGCTTCCTCAAATCCAAGTAATTGTGGATACAATACCCAACAACCGCAATCCCTTCTCAACTAACTATATGACCAAGCAATGCTACCGATGATAACCAGAATTCGCATTTGGAGAATTTGGCATATAGTTGATTCCTCCTCAACGTCTCCAACACCAAATGCAGATGCTTGAAATGATCTTCCTCGCACTGCGAGTGCATCAATATATCGTCAATAAAGACTATCACGAAGTGGTCCAGGTACTCTCTGAACATTCTGTTAACCCTAAAATCAGCGATCCTCTCCAAGGCGCCCATTTTTCTGCTTTTCTTCTACAGGTTACTCGGCTCAGGCTTCATTCACCCATGAAAGGGCAACCTACCTTCAGGTTCCCACCCGCAAGGAGCGGGCTACCCCTGATGTCCACTGAGTCCGCATAAGGCGGACTGCCAGGTCCAAATTTGCCTAGGGGCGGCCTCCGCTCTGCCAGCAAGCAGGGGCGAACTCCCCCTAGAGTCCTCCTAGACCACCCGCCAAGGGGCGGCCTCCGTTCCACTAGCAAGCAGGGTCGGACTCCCCATGGAGTCTGCCCAGATCGCCCACCTAGGGGCGGCCTCCGCTCTGCCAGCAAGCAGGGGCAGATTCCCCCAGGAGTCTTCCCAGACCGCCCGCCTAGGGGCGGCCTCCGCTCTGCCAGCAAGCAGGGGCGGACTCCCTCTAGAGTCTGCCCACACCGCCAGCCTAGGGGCGGCCTTTGCTCTGCCAGCAAGCAGGCGCGAACTCCCCCAGGAGTCCGCCCAGACCGCCCGCCTACGGGCGGCCTCCGCCTTAGTAGGGGCGGACTCCCCCTGGAGTCTGCCCAGCCGCCCGCTAGGGGCGACCTCCGTTCCAGCCGGGCGGACTCCCCCTGGAGTCCGCCCAGACCGCCCACCTAGGGGCGGCCTCCGCTCTGCCAGCAAGAAGGCGTGGACTCCCCCAGGAGTCCGCCCAGACCGCCCGCCTACGGGCGGCCTCTGCCTCAGCAGGGGAGGACTCCCCCTGGAGTCCGCCCAGCCGCCCGCCAGGGGCGACCTCCGCTCCGCCAGCAAGCAGGCGCGGACTCCCCTAGGAGTCCTCCCAGACTGCCCGCCTACGGGCGACCTCCGCCTCAGCAGGGTCGGACTACCCCTAGAGTCCGCCCAGCCGCCCGCCAAGGGCGACCTCCGCTCCAGCCGAGTGGACTCCCCCTGGAGTCTGCCAAACTGCCTGCCTAGGGGTGGCCGCTCCGCCAGCAAGCCGGGTGGACTCCCCTTGGAGTTCGCCCGCCAACGGGCAGCCTCCGTCCCAACAGGGGCGGAATCCCCTTAAAGTCTGCCCAGTCCGCCCGCAAACGGGTGGACTCCCCCTGGAGTCCGCCCAGTTCGCCCAGATTGCCCGCCAACGTGCGGCCTCCATCCCAACAGGGGCGGACTCCCCATATAGTCCTCCTAGTTTGCTCAGAGAAGCCCGCCTGCTCTTCCCACCAGCCGAGCGGACTGATTTTCTCAGTCTGCCAAGTCCGCGCAGTCCTCCATGATGACGTCACTGGGCCCCGCTTCTAGAAGATTCTCCCCGGGCCTATAAATAGCCCCC
Organism: Platanthera zijinensis; assembly: GCA_039513925.1. Classification (NCBI taxonomy): domain Eukaryota; kingdom Viridiplantae; phylum Streptophyta; class Magnoliopsida; order Asparagales; family Orchidaceae; genus Platanthera; species Platanthera zijinensis. Next base: position 41,080,876 of record CM077087.1, read on the forward strand.
AAGGCCTCTCATTATGCACGCGCGAGAGGAGAACTTCAAGCTTCATCAAGGTCTGCAGACTCAGTTTTCCAGTCTGCCACAGTTGATCAAGAAAGATCTGCAGACTCAAATCTCCAGTCCTCCCAGGTCGTCGAGAGCTGTGGACTTAGTTTTCTTTGTCCTCAGCAAGGCAGTTCAAGCAAGATCTGCGGACTCAAATCTCCAGTTCTCCCAGGTCATTGAGAGCTGTGGACTTAGTTTTTTCTGTCCTCAGCAGGTAGTTTGAGAAGAATCGGCAGCCTCAGTTCTCTAGTCCTCTGCAGCATCTTTTAATTAGTTTCTAGCACCTCCTTCCTTAGCCGCCAGCTTCCCCTATTGTACCATTTATTGCTTTCTCTTGTAAAGGTGAAATAGCAAGTTGTAATTCTGCTTCTTGATTAAAGGAAAATCCCGTCGCAAGAGTGGCATTCAAGCCGCGGCGGGCGAAATCTGATGTTGTCGCTGCTAGCGGACCCCTCTTCTTTTCTCTTCTCTCGGCTCCAACCTGCAAGCTCAACCGCCAAAGTAGCTGTCTGTTCGACAGTTCCTGATCCAGCTTCTCGCTTGCTCAAGCAAGCTTCTCCCTTGCTCAAGCAGGCTTCCCAGCTGCTCTCAGCAAACCTCTCCTCTATCCCCACAACCCTTCTTCCTTCACCTTAGCTTGTGAGATCGAACAACCGTTAACTGGAAGGAGCAATTCGCGCATCAACAGTTAACACGCGACCTTCAGATCTCGATCAGACATTGAAATCAATGGTTACTCATGTCAGACCATAAATCGGACCACCCACCCCTTCCAAATATCCCATGTGCTAGCGAAGATGCTCTCTGGGAAGCCCTCAGGTTGATGCGTCATGAAACTGCTCAACAGTTTCAGGTGCTCAACGATGCTCTAGCCGCTATCACTCAGCAATTGGAGATGCAGCCAATGATAGACCTGTTACCTCCGATCAATCGGGCATCTTCAGTGATGGACCAACCAGTCTGTCCATCAACCCATCCATATACTTATCCGCCAACTTTTCTGCCAGTTGATCCTTGTGCATATCCGACAAGTTATCCACCTAGGCAGATCGCAGTCTCTCTGTAGACTCCAGTTACTATGCATGGAAAGAGTTTCTTCAGACCCAGCCAAGCCATCACTTGCTCTGCCAATCACCCGAGAAAGTTGCCTAAATTTTCCGCTAAGAGAAAAAGAGGCACAGAAGCTTTATTCTGAATCAAGCAACACGAGAGCGAGACTTTAGCCCACTTCATTGAGCGCTTTCAAAGGAAAGCTTTAGAAGTTGAGAATATTGCTCCCGAATTCTATAAAGTCGCTTTGATGATTGGTTTGTAAGAAGGACCACTCAAGTTCAAAGCCTACCTCCGTCAGCCAAGGACGTATCAGGAGTTGATTAGCCTCGCTAATGAATATGTTTGCATTGAAAAGGGGAATCCTAATTTCATCTCCAAGCTTGTAGCAGTGAAGAATTCTTCTTCTTGTGAGCAGCCTCCAAAGTTTTTTCAGAAGGATTTTCAACCGCAAGCCAGGAAGGAAATAATTGGCCAACGTCATCAACACTTCTTCCCAAGCAAGGATTACCTCCAAAGTAAAAAAATTACGACTGCCAGTCCCTTCTATTCATCCAGCACAAACTCCGCAAGCAGCTTTGGTCCATCAACAACAGGATGAAGACTTGTTTGAATTTAAACAAAGCACAACTATGCTTGAAGTAGGCCAATTCCGGAAGGGAAAGGATAACTGTAAAAAGCCTTGCCAACCGCCGGATCAAAGGTCAAAAAATTCGGATTCCTTCTGCGAATTTCACAGAGCAAAAGGTCATGCGACAGAAGATTGCAAAGCCGTTCAACAATTGATGGAGAAAATGCTGAAGCAAGGCAAATGCCAACATTTGCTCTAGAAGAATAATCCATCTCGTCCATAAAATCTCAAAAAGCAAAAGGAGACGAGTGACTTTCTTGCCTCAAAGTCCGCAAAGCTATTCGCAATCTGGGCTGGTTATATTTTCATTTACACTCTTCAAACATTCTTTCTCTAAATACACTTCAGTGTTCTTTCATTTTCATTCAATAAAGCTTACGTTAGAGATCTCATACTGATACAGTTCCCTTTTTGTGATGCTTCTCCTCCATATTTTTCTCTTTGCCAAAGAGATCACTGAACCACCGAGATATTGCCAAATCTTGTTGTTCCCTCCGTGGATTGTCCTCTGCGTAAAACCACAATGACCACATATGATGGGAGTTTCTCATATGTGCAGTGGGGGCAGTTCGATCTACAATGGTGAACTTCAGGCTTCGGATCCAAGCCAGCATCTGACACAGAGTGTGTTTCCAGGGAGGACCCATGTGTTAGCTCTGCTGCGCTTTGCTAAGGGATACGTTACAGTTACGATGATCTTTGCTTGACAAGCAATGACGATCAAGTGTAGCCTTGTCTCTTCGATCATCTCACAACTGTGACGGTCGAACACTTGTTGGTACTCTCAATCTGTGCTCTCGCGTGACCCACAACTCCGCTGATCAATCAGCAGACAAGCAATGAGTCACTTGACACAACTAGTCTAATTGATCAGTGCTACTTGTAACCTGAGGCATGAGAGCAGTGTATCTATCGATCCTTCTTAGGATTTGTTGTTCTTGTTTCTTTGTGCCCTTCTAAAGGATGCGCGGCTAGCCCGCTTTGGATAGGACTACACCCTGGATGACTTTGTCAAGTGATGCATAAGGCCCATAGGGAACACCTGTGGCAGCATTCAACCTTTTTAGTTCATCCTCAGGGTGTAGTCCCTCTTTTCTCTTTTTACCTTCTTACAGGTTAACAGGTCAAATTCAACATATTCCAATGATCGATAATATCTTTTGGCTTGCGATCATCTTATATGCGCTGTCTGCATAAAGTTCTATCAGATGGTTATCCACAAGCTCTCTTATTAGATGCTAGCGACATGAATCATTTAATCAAAGTATCTAGTTCTCTTCGATTGACAAGTCATGTGGTTACAAGTCTAAACTAAGATGGTTTCATCTTGCTAATCTGGATTTTCATGTATAAAATATCATACTTGATCACGCGAGACGGTCATTATCACAGTTTGATCTTTATTACGTTAATAGCAGAGTTTGCTAGGTATCTCTTCTGCTATCCAATTATATCTTACCATATCAACAATCAACATTCACAGGTTCCATCCAGGTACTTGCGACCTTACTTTCCTATCATATCTGTTGATTACTCTTATTTTGCAGAGATCAACAGATATTAGCAAGTTCCTTTCGGGTATTTGCACCTTACTTTCCTATCATATATGCTACTCACTTTTCTTTTGTAGAGATTAGCAGATATTGGCAAATTCCCTTCAGGTACTTGCACCTTACATTCCTATCATATTTGTTGTTTACTCTTCTTTTGCAGAGATCAACAGATATTAGCAAGTTCACTTCAGGTACTTGCACCTTACTTTCCTATCATATCTGTTTCTTACTCTTCTTTTGCAGAGATCAACAGATATTAGCACCCTTCAGGTACTTGCACCTTACTCTCCTATCATATTTGTTGCTTACTCTTCTTCTGCAGAGATCAATAGATATTAGCAACTTCCCTTCAGGTACTTGCACGTTACTTTCCTATCATATCTGTTGCTTACTCTTCTTTTGCAAAGATCAACAGATATTAGCAAGTTCCCTTCAGGTACTTGCACCTTACTTTCCTATCATATCTATTGCTTACTCTTCTTTTATAGAGATCAACAAATATTAGCAAGTTCCCCCCAGGTACTTGCGGATTAGTTTTCTATCATATATGTTTGCTAACTCTACCTTTGCAGAGATTAGCAGATATTAGCTAGTTCCCTTCAGGTACTTGCAGCTTAAATTTCCTTCATATCTGCTTGCTCACTCTACTTTTGTAGAGATTAGCAGAGATTAACAAGTTCCCCCCAGGTACTTACGGCTTAGTTTTCCATCATATATGTTTGCTAACTCTACCTTTGCAGAGATTAGCAGATATTAGCAAGTCTCATTCAGGTACTTGCAGCTTAACTCTCTTTCATATATGTTTGCTAACTCTACCTTTGCAGAGATTAACAGACATTAGCAATTTCCTTTAAGGTACTTGCAGCTTAATTTTCCTTCATATCTACTTGCTCACTCTTCTTTTGCAGAAATTAGCAGATATTAGCAAACTCCTCTTCAGGTACTTGTAAGTTATTATCCTCCTATATTTTCTCTCATCTGTATTTTTGCAGAGTTTAATGGAAGACAGTTACCCGTCTTCCTCATTTACAAAAGCTGCTCAGGTACACGCAAGATGTACCTCCTTTTTCCTGCATTGACTTTATCTTCACAGGTAAAAGATAGGCACTGACAGATTTTTTCCGAGGAGAGACATCAGGTTCTATCTCTCCTGATCTCTAATTTTTTTCTCTCCTGATTTCCGAGGGGAGGATCACGATTTTCGTGTGTCTTCTACTTTTTCGAAGTTTCCTTCGGAACTTAAAAAAGTGCGAGGATTATGTTAACCCCAAAATTGGTGATCCTCTCCAAGGCGCCCATTTTTCTGCTTTTCTTCTACAGGTTACTCAGCTCAGGCTTCATCCACCCATGAAAGGGCAACCAACCTTAAGGTTCCCACCCGCAAGGAGCGGGCTACCCCTGATGTCCACTGAGTCCACGCAAGGAGGACTGTCAGGTCCAAATTTGCTTAGGAGCGGCCTCCGCTCCGCCAGCAAGCAGGGGCGGACTCCCCCTGGATTCTGCCCAGACTGCCCGCCTAGGGGCATCCTCCGCTCCGCCAGCAATCAGGGGCTGACTCCCCCTAGAGTTCGCCCAGACCGCCCGCCAAGAGGCGGCCTCCGCTCCGCCAGCAAGCAGGGGTGGATTCCCCCAGGAGTCTGCCCAGACCGTCTGCCTAGGGGCAGCCTCCGCTCCACCAGCAAGCAGGGGAGGACTCCCCCTGGAGTCCGCCCAGACTGCCCGTCTAGGGGCGGCCTCTGCTCCGCCAGCAAGCAGGCGCGGACTCCCCCAGGATTCTGCCCAGACTGCCCTCCTACGAGAAGCCTCTGCCTCAGCAGGGGCGGACTTCCCCTTGAGTCCGCCCAGCTGCCCGCCAGGGGCGACCTCTGCTCCAGCCGGGCGGACTCCCCCTGGAGTCCGCCTAGACAGGCCACCTAGGGGTAGCCTCCGCTCCGCCAGCAAGCAGTTGCGGACTCCCCTTGGAGTCTGCCCAGACCGCCCGCCTACAGGCGGCGTCCGCCTCAACAGGGGCGAACTCCCTATGGAGTCTGCCCAGCCGCCCGCTAGGGGCGACCTCCGCTCCGGCAGGAAGCAGGCATGGACTCCCCCAGGAGTCCTCCCTGACCGCTCGCCTACGGGCAGCCTCCGCCTAAGTAGGGGAGGACTCCACCTGGAGTCCGCCCAGGTGCCCGCCAGGGGCGACCTCCGCTCTAGATGGGCGGACTCCCCGTGAGTCCGCCCAGACCGCCCGCCTAGTGGCGGCCGCTCTGCCAGCAAGACGGGCGGACTCCCCCTGGAGTCCGCCTAGACCACCCGCCAACGGCCGGCCTCCGTCCCAACAGGGGCGGACTCCCCCTGGTGTCCGCCCAGTTCGCTCAGACCGCCCGCCAATGGGCGGCCTCCATCCCAATAGGGGCGGACTCCCCCTGGAGTCCGCCCAGTTCGCCCAGACCGCACGCCAACGGGCGGCCTCCTTCCTAACAGGGGCGGACTCCCCCTGTAGTCCACCCAGTTCTCCCAGAGAAGCCCGCCTGCTCTTCCCGCCAGCCGGGCAGACTTATTTTCTCAGTCCGTCGATTCCGCGCAGTCCTCCATGATGACGTCACTAGGCCCCGCTTTTAGAAGATTCTCCTCGGGCCTATAAATAGCCCCCAAGGCCTCTCATTCTGCATGCGCGAGAGAAGAACTGCTAGCTTGATCAAGGTCTGCGGACTCAGTTTTCCAGTCCACCACAGTTGATAAAGCAAGATTTGCAGACTCAAATCTCCAGTCCTCCCCAGTCATCGAGAGCTGTGGACTTTGTTTTTTCTGTCCTCAGCAAGGCAGTTCAAGCAAAATTTGCGGACTCAAATCTCCAGTTCTCCCAGGTCGTCGAGAGCTGTGGACTTAGTTTTTTTTTGTCCTCAGCAGGCAGTTTGAGCAGAATCGGCAACCTCAGTTCTCCAGTCCTCTGCAGCCTCTTTTACTTAGTTTATGGCACCTCCTTTCTTAGCCGCTAGCTTCCCCCATTGTACCCTTTATTGCTTTCTCTTGTAAAGGTGCAATATCAAGTTGTAATTCTGCTTCTTGATTAAAGAAAAAGCTCATCGCAAGAGTGACATTCAAGTCACGATGGGCGAAGTCTGCTGTTGCCGCTGCTAGCGGCCCCCTCTTCTTTTCTCTTCTCTCGACTCCAACCTGCAAGATCAACCGCCAAAGTAGTTGTCTGTTCGACAGTTCCTGATCCAGCTTCTCGCTTGCTCAAGCAATCTTCTCACTTGCTCAAGCAGGCTTCCCAACTGCTCTTAGCAAACCTCGCCTCTATCCCCGCAACCCTTCTTCCTTCACCTTAGCTTGTGAGATCGAACACCCGTTAACTGTAAGGTGCAATTCGCGCATCAACACGTTCTGTTCATAAGATCCATAAATACGGATGTCGCATTAGTCAGCCCAAACGATATGACGGTGAACTCATAATGCCCATACCGCGTGCTGAAAGCTGTCTTGGGGATGTCACTTTCTCTTATCCTCAACTGATAGTATCCAGATTTAAGATCCAATTTTGAGTACACAGTTGACCCAACTAACTGATCGAAGAGATCATCAATCCTTGGGATCGGATACTTATTCTTCTCCGTTAACTTTTTCAGCTCTCGGTAATCAATACAGAGTCTAAAGCTTTCGTCCTTCTTCTTAACAAAGAGGACCGGTGCGCTCCAAGGTGACGAACTTGGATGCACATAACCCAGTTCCAACAGCTCTTGAAGTTGAACTTTCAGTTCTGCCATCTCCTTAGGCGCTAACCGATACCGAGAGCGTGACACAGGTTTGACACCTGGCACTAGCTCAATAGGTAAGTCTATCTCTCGCTGAGGTGGGTCTCTAGGGAGATCGTTAGAGAACACGTCAGGATACTCGGATATAACTAGGATACTGTCCAAACTAGGATTAGGCTTCGAATCCTCCACAAGTGTGAAAAACAGCTCTGCACCAACACAAACTGCCTTAACCACCTAAAGAGCAGACATCAAAGTCTTGCTCGACCCTTTCAAGCCCGCAAATATCCTCTCACGATCAATTCCCAATTTGACCTCCGTGCGGTTGCAATCAATGTATGCTCGTTGCTCTGAGAGCCATTCCATACCAAATATCACGTCAAACTCCACTAACGGTAGTAGCAACGCTTATAAGTCGAACTCTTGACTCCCAATCCGTATCTTTACGCAACAAACTCTATTCGCGCGTATTGAACACCCATTAAGCAATAACAAATCCAATTTTTCCTTTGCCATCGAATAAGGTACTCCGATGCGCGATACAAATCCTTCGGACAAAAAGGAGTGTGAAGCTCCCGTATAGAACAGTGCTCTCGCCGGATTATCGAAAATCAAAACAAAGCCTAGCATAAGCAGTAATAAGCTAACATGCGCAAGGTAACAAGTATTTAAAGCTAAATTGCTATAAATTTAAATCGTACCTGTCACCACGTCAGCTTGCTTTATGGCCTCCTACAGGCCAAGGTTGTAAACTCTAGGTTGGGCTGGGGCATAATGTGTTGCGGTTGAATCCACCGCCTTGCCCTTCTCCTCATAAGTGGCTCCAGGCTTCTTCTCGGACTTTGGACGTCCGCTCCAACAATCTCGGGCAAAGTTCCCCGACTTCCCACAGTTATAGCATGCTCCCGGGGTTTGGCCTGTAGTTGCCCCCTAAGCACCAGAAGAAGGGGCTGGACCCGAAGTCCTAGCCTTCTTATACCCCTTACGGAAACCAGACCTTGAGGAAGTCGGCACCTTGAACTCCACCTTCTTTGCACTGGAGTGCTTCTTCGCTTGAACTCTCCTAATATCTTTCTCCAGCGATCGGGCCGTATTGACCAGGGTTAGCAAGCCCTGTGTCATAGGCCCTGAGAGTAGTAGCCTTAGTTCATCGCGCAGACCCTCGTAGAACCGGTTGGTCTTACGCTCCTCATCAGCTAAAGTGGAGCTAGCATAACGACCCAACAGTGTAAATTCGTGGAGGTACTCATCCACGCTACTGTCTCCTTGCGTTAACCTCTGAAACTCATTCTTTATAGTGATCCTTTGAGCATAGGGAAGGTACCTTGCCAAGAATAGTCTCGAAAATTCCTCCATCGAGACGTCCGTGAGTTGCCTTCTACCCAAGTGATATAGCTCTAAACCTTTCCACCACAACCTCGTCTTTCCATCCAACAGGAAAGTGGCTATGGTGGTCTTCTACCACTCCTCCGTTTCCGTAGCCGTCAAGACTCTCTTTACTCGAGAGAGCCAATCCTCGGCTTGGGATGGGGTTCCATTCCACGAGAATACTGGAGGGTTAAAGCCCATAACATGTTTGAGCTGTTTTTCAGTCGCTCTTCTAGGTATCAACAGGTCTACCACCACTTGTTCAACCCTTCTAGGTTCTGCCGCTTGAAGCGGTACCTGCTCCCCTGCAGGGGAAGGCTGCTGCATTTGCCTTCCTGGCTGGGCATTTATCATTGCAAACACCGCTTCAGCCACCAGTCTTATAGTTTCTGCTGAAGGAGGGGTTGTAGGCACGTCATTCGGTGCGCTACTTGCCTTAGAATGCAGGTGTTCTGAAGGAAATGCACCACTCCTGGTCGCCTATAGACGTACAACACACCATTAAGTGATCGAACAAAATTGCAAAAAGAAATTATAGGAACACGCAGGTTCCTCAAACATGTGTATTTTCATTTCTAAGTGGACATTCATGAGTTATTTTTATGTTATAACGATGACGCACATACATATGCTCACCAACACTTAAAAGAATTCGCCCATGAATTCAAATATGCAAGACCGCAACCGGTAGTCTGATACTAAATTGTAACACCCCTATCCGTCACATATCATATAGTAGTAGGTCCGGCCGGGGCCCTACGCCATATACTACAGATAGACCGAAGGGTTACAGAATGACACCATCGATCCAATAGAATGCGCCCTACACAGAGTACATTATAGCGGAAGCATTTTTAAAGTTGAAAAGTAAAGAACCCAAACAAAGCATGAATGTCCACTAAACCCAAAGTAGGATTGACAGAATAAATACACCAAAGTAGTTGGCCTTATGGCCTTATAAGAGTTTACTTAAATAATAAGTGTCTTCTAAACATTGTCACGCAGGCCGGTCATACATGAGAATAAAAAGTAATGTTCGCATTGGACTTCAAGGGCCGGCTCAGCACTAAGGGCTTCAGCCCCTATTTTCCACTAAGCTCTGCAGTACCTCCAATCAACATTCCACCGCAGTGGTGGCAAACAAAAGAAACGGTCAGCTTAAGCTGACCAAATTATAATCACCTCACCCATTACTTGGGGTGGCCGTGCTCCTTCCCTGCATTTTAGTAGCATAGCCAAACGATATAATGAAAGTACAACATCAGCACAATACACCACAGGTGTAGGCCCGCATGACCACACACCCCGTGCTCTCAGGGCACTTACTCGGTGAACCCGATCCAAACTCGGTTTGTTCCGCGGTCCATAACCGCCCCCAGGACGGCAAACACGTGAGAATTAAAGTCCTTTCAGCCGAAGCCTAGACTCACTCTCCAAGCAATCTTTATCCGAACCACTTGGAGTGGGTAAGGTTCCACCAGCCCGTTGCTCACCTCGCCACAGACATTTAGCCATCGGCGCGGGGCAAGCTTCACCAAATCCCAACATAATGATCATACAACAGTACATAGCCCGGCTATGTACAAGGCTGGCTCCCAGGCCACCAAAACGGCAGAACTTCGCTTCTGCCCAGATTTCCTGGTGCACCTTGGAGTTAATCCCCAAGACTCCGTGCTGCAATCTACCATGTAGAAACCCGGAAAACATACGGCACAAAGTCTTCTCCGGCAAACCATGCATAATGAAAACATCACCGATCAAGACCAACTTGTCCGGGTAGGCTTCAGACACCATGCCTATGTCCGTACTTCGATTACGAACTCTATATGCAAACTACGGGCACTATTCCTGTCCACCAGAAGGAATACCTCACACTCTCTGCACACTCGCGAGAGCGGGTTTCCTATGCAAAAAGGAAAGAGGACTTAACATGTCCAAGAAGAGAATCGTTACCCTAGCGCTTCTCTTTGGCGCCACGAAGAAGAGAAGAAACTAGATGGATGAAAAGCACCGCGATGACCTCACCTCCAAAGATCTAGACTCGACTCGCGATTTAGGGCTCTGAAGCACCACCGGCGGTCAGATTCCTCCTCCTTCTTTTTCCTTGCTCTCCCCTCTCTCTAACTCTTTAGAAAGAGAATGTCCAAGGGAAAAATGAGGAATAAACCCTGCATTCCCGAACTTAACATGCCAGGGAGGATTTCAGGCCGTCAGATCATTTCCAAATAGAACAAACGGCCTCGATTAGCCATTAAAAGAAATTACTGGGGCCAAACACGACCTGTGACACGCCCGTGTCACAGGCCGTGTCTCACGATCTAAACACGATCGTCGAACACAGAACATGACACGACATCTGACATGGCTTGGGACACGCCCGTGTCAACCATGGACACGCCCGTGTCATAGGCCGTGTCCCTCAATCGACGCTGAAACCGTCACATCCCGAACAGGACATGGCTTCAGACACGCTCGTGTACCAGCCCGTGTTCAACAATCGATACAGGTCGTGCAAACACAGAGAAGGACATGGCTCTGGACACGCCCATTTCCCAGACCATATGCCTGACACGGCTTCAGACACGCCCGTTTCCTAGACCGTGTACCTCACTCGACACCGCCCTGCCATCACAGAGCATGACACGGCCCTATACACGCCCGTGTCACAGGACGTGTGAACCTAATTTTGCTCCGACTTGGCCTTAAAATGCTATCCGTTCCTCTTTTGAGTTTTTTGGCATTACAACAAGACTGCCGATCTCTAGAAGAGTCTGCAACAGCTAGACTTGGCGAACTCCATAAGAGTCCACAATATACCAGACTCGATGAACTCCATATGAGTCCGCAATATGCCAGACTCGACGAACTCCATATGAGTCTGCAGCTCCCGCGGATATTAAATTAATTTTCCTTATTACATGGAAAGATGGTTGAGTCAGCATAACAGAAACAGAGCTGGCAATACCACCAGCCCGTGCATTCGACCAAACCACTGCACCAGTTCGCGGGGTCAGTCCGCACAGGCCGCGTGGTTAGTCCTCATAGGTCGCCACTTTCACTTCAAAAAATTTAACACTCCTCATTGAAGTGAGAAGTGGTGATCAACCCAAGAAATCCACATAACAAATCAAATGGTCCCTTCGACAATGGCTTTTTAAAGATATCTGCAATATTGTCCTCGCTCAACACATGCCCAACCATAAGAGACCCCTCCAACACCTTATCCTGAATGAAATGGTTCTCAATCTCAATATGTTTGGTACACGGGTGACAAACTGGAATGTTAATCAGTTTAAGAGTTGGACCTCACACTTCTTTATGGACGTCCTTTACTAGCCTCATGATCCAGATGACTTCCCGAGCTGCCAAGGCGGAAGCCTTGTACTTCGCTTCCGTAGTAGAGACAGACACATAATCTTGCTTTTTGCTGCACCACGAGATACTTACTGATCCACATATGAAAACATAACGAGACATCGACTTCAGATCGTCTGAGTCTCCCCCATAATCAGCATTTGTGTAACTATGCAGGTTGAAGCCCGTGTATCTCCCACAAAGAAGACCCATATCAGAAGTAGTCCTCACATATTTCAGTATGTTCTTCGCCTCCACCAGATAAGGCTTCCGAGGCTACGCCATATATCGACTTACTAGACCTACATCATAAGTAATGTTTATCCTTATGATTGTCAAGTATACAAGACTCCCAACCAGATCCTAGAATACCAGGGGAACTGGAAGAACCCTCCCCTCATCACATCGAAGCTTGAGACCAACATGGAGTAGAGCTACTCTTCCCCCAACATGCCGAACAGTTGAACGATCCGTTCTACATAGCCTTTTTGGTAAATAAGTATACCACTCTTATTCCTCTCCATCTTGAGTCCAAGGAAGTTGTGGAGCTCACCCAAGTCCTTCATCTCGAATCGTATAGCTAGCTCAGCCCTAAACCTAGCTACCTCTTCCTCAGAGTTCTCTGTGACGATCATGTCGTTATTGTACAACAGTTGCAAGACATGAAGATCCCCCTTCTTCTTTATGAACATGCTCAAATCTAAGTCAAACGCAAAATATCCGCAGAACTGGAGGTATTCTGCGATCTTTCCGTACCACGCCAGTGGTACTTGCTTCAAGCCATAAAGTGCCTTCTATAACTTGCATGAATATCCTGGATGATCTTCAGATACGTATCCTGGTGGCTGAATCATGCAGATGTCTTTATCAATTTCTCCATAAATAAAAGAATGATTTGCGTCAAACTGCCACATCTTCAATCCTTGGCAAGCCACCAAGGAAATCGCCACCCGTACTTAAGTCATTTTGGCTACAGGACTGAATGTCTCCTCATAGTCTTCTCCGTACTATTGATAGAACCCTCGAGCAATAAGGCGAGCCTTGTATCGCTCGATACTTCCATCGGCCTTCTTCTTCTGCTTATACACCAACTTGCATGACACAGGAGTAATGCCATCGATCTTGAAAACAAGATCACAAGTCTAATTTCTTCTGAGGGAAGTCATCTCCTCATTTATGACATTATCCTACTCCTTGACTCTAGTGGTGTCTTCAAAGCTAGAAGTCTCTTGTTCATCCAGAGGTCCTACAAAGAAATAAGAGACAAAGCTCACCATGTTCCTTTCGCAATACCGAGCTAGTGGTTTCATGATCCTCTTTGATCTCCGAAGAACCTGACCGTGACTGACCACCTCCGCTACTTCTTTTGAACTAGCTCTGCTCCCGGGCACACTCGGAGCATTTATCCCCCTGCTTCCTGAACCAGAAGCCTCCACCTTGGAGCTAGAAACACCTGGAGCTCCTGGAGACACAGACAGCTCCATCAAAAGATCCTTAGCAACCACCTCTTGCTGTCGTCTGACTTGCTATCTTGTATCTCTATAGATGAGCTACCTCCATACGACGTCAGTTCGTCAAAGACAGCATCTCTAGAAATGACAAACTTCTTCGTGACAAGATCCAAACGCTTCCATCCCTTCTTCATCTCATCATAGCCCACAAAGACAAGCTTCCTTGCCTTTGCATCTAGCTTAGTCCTGAGAGCATCTGGGATGTGTACGTAGTAGGTCGACCCAAACACCCAAAGGTATTCAACACTGGGCTTCTCCTTAAGCATCAACTCAAAAGGGGACTTCATATTGATCATACTTAGAGACATCTGATTGATGACATATGCTCCGCAAGCGATTCCCTCTTCCATGATGGACCTAGGAATGCCTTTGGAATGAAGCCAACACTTGCAAGTCTCCATTATATGATGGATCTTCCGCTCTGCTACTCCATTTTGTTATGAAGTATGTGCATAAGTGAGCTCTTTTCGAATTTCGTGCTTCCTGCAAAAGTTAGAGAACACTTTCGAAATGAACTCGCCTCCGTTGTCTGTTCTTAACTTCTTAATCCGCATGCCAAGACGGCCCTCCACAAGCTCCTTGAATGCCATGAATAATTAGAATGCGTCTGGCTTCTCCTTCATGAAGTACACCCATGTGTAACTAGAAAAGACATCAATCAAGATAAGCATGTACCTGCTACCTCCAAGGCTGGCAGTGACGATGGGTCCCATCAAATTATTATGGATGTACTCCAATGGTACTTTATATCTGGTCTGTGACTTATCAAATGGAAGGCAATGTGCCTTACCATATTGACACCCCCGTAGAGACATGACCGTCACCGAAGGATGACAATCTTGGCAAGCCTTTCACAAGGCTTCTTACTTCCATAGATTTCAACTTGTCCATCCCGACATATCCCAGTCTTTCATGCCAGATAACAACACAATCATTGGCTCTCATCTGATCAACATATGAGCTTGTTAATTAAACAAACAAATCCTTTACTCTCCTCCCTACTTGAGCAACTCCAACCTTTACTGCTGACACGTTGTGGAGAAACTTCACTTCTGTCAGGCCAAATAGAACGTGATTGAAAGTCTTTTGTTTTCAAGGTAGCTAGCAACCTAGAGGGGTGGTGAATAGGTTTTCTGGTTTTTATTATTTTTATTAACTTAGTGTGTAGTTAGTTAGTAGTTAAAGCTTTCAAGACAAACCAAAAATAGTACACATAGAATTTATAGTCGCTCCCCAGATTATGGGTACATCCACTCTCCTCCCACCTTTCTAACTTCTTGTTAGACAAGTCACTTCTCCAAAAACTCAGCTCCAAAGAGCTTACACCTCAGATCCCGTAGGATCTCTTGGTCTCCTCCAAGACCTACAACTCAGGCACAAGGCCCTACCTCAGAGCAAATTGCTCCTACAACTCAATGATCAAATGATTACCTACCTCAGACTTGAATCCAAGTCCTATAGCTTAGGCTATGGAGGATAGCCCTACCTAAGATCCAAATTTGGATCCTACACTCAGACCCAAAGGTCATACACTCATAGAGTATTACTCTCCTATAACTCGGGCAATACTGCCCTATCTCAGGCTCAAAAGGCCTACATCTCAGATCCAAAAGGATCCCACCTCAGACCCAAAGGTCCTAAACACAGATCCAAAACTTGGATCCTACAGCTCAGGCAAATCTAACCTACCTCAGGCACAAGGGCCTTATACACAGATCCAATAGGATCCTACAAAGATTAAATGGTTTTTGTTTATTTGACACAGAGAAATTTCTTTGTTTCAACCCCTTGAGCTAAGTTATCTCAGCCCTATCTTTCTTCACAGCAGCAGGAAAAATCTCTTTAGAAGAATGGTTGCCTTTGCTAGAAGTAACTCAGAAAAACACTTTTGAACTTGCTAAAGAAGACTGAAGAGTTGCCAAGTCTTGAGATCTTCAAACAACTAACTTGAACCTGCAGGAAACTGAAGGCCCTACTCTCTTTCTCTTTCAGAACTTGATCTGAACTTGCTGTAGCAGAAGAGATTGCTATAGATTTCTGGATTGAACTTTTATCTCATCTCGATCAACTTCAAGTTTTTGCCCAGAAACAATGGCGAAGAAGATAAATTCTAGTCGTAACTTGTGAAAAGAATGAAATCCTAAAAGTTAAAGTTCTTCCTTTTATAGTTGTCCCTTTTATCTTCTGTCAATTAACGGCTCCAAGAAGCTGTGGGGACTACTTGTAGTTGACTTTTGCAACTTGTTTTAACGGAAGAAGACGTATAGTAGGCCTCCGACGCTAATTGTTGTATTCTATAGCTCTATCGCGAGTAATTTGAACAATGTTGACTTTGTTGATTTTTGCTGACGTCAGCATTTGTGGACTTAGCCAAAATAAAATATTTTAGTATAGGCGTTGAGTGAACAAACTTCACTCAACGCAAAAACAATTAGACAGATTTTTGTCTATCTAAGCGTTGAGAGCATTGAGTGTGCCTTCATCACTCAATGCTTTTTGCCTTAGCCAATCTTTTTGCTTCTCTGGAGTTGAGAGCGTTGGGTGTGTTTTCATCACTCAATGCCTTTTGCCTTAACCAATATTTCTGCATCTTAGGCGTTGAGTGAGCTTTCATCACTCAATGCCAAAGTACTTAGGCAGATTTTTGCCACTTGGCGTTGAGTGAGTAAGCTTCACTCAACGCCAAATTACTTGATAGATTTTCTTCTGTTATCTGGCGTTGAGTGAGTAAGCTACACTTAACGCATTTGTACTTAGCCATTTTTTTTGTGAAAACGCAGTGGCTCTAATTGACTAAGATTCAGTAAATGCTATTGCCCCATGGCGTTGAGTGAGTAAGCATCGCTCAACACTTTTGGACTTAGTCAAAAATCTACACAGATTTTCTGTGGCTTTGACTGACTGAGCAATACTCAACGATTATGAAGCTATACCGTTGAGTGAATGGACTTCACTCAACGCCTGTGGACTTAGCCACATTTCTGCCTGTTTCTTCTTAAGCTTAGCCTGTCTCACAGCTTTTAGTTGTACGGCATTGAGTGAGTAAGCTACACTCAACGCCTATGGACTTAGCCACAATTCTGCTTATTTCTTCTTAGGCTTTGACAGGTTGAGACTTACTCAACTCTTTTAGTTGAATCGCGTTGAGTGAGTTGACTTCTCTCAACGCCTGTGAACTTAGCCACATTTTCAGCTTGCCAATTCTTTGGTTTTGACTATACAGGCTGTACTTAGCACTTTTAGTAATCTACATTGAGTGAATAGACTTCACTCAATGCCTGTGAACTTAGATAGTTTTCTATCTTTCCACTACCTTTCCTTACCTATGGTGTTGAGTGAGCTTGCTCCACTCGACGCCTGTGGACTTAGCTGTATTTCTAACTTTGTCAACTGCTCCTTGATATCTGATATTGAGTGAGCTTGCTTTACTCAACGCCTGTGGACTTAGGCAAATTCCTGCCTTTCTAGCCAGCTTCTTTGTCCACCTTTCTACCTTGTGACCACCTGTCACATCACTTGGAATACATGTCCTATCAATGTTATAAGGACTAACCTATATGCATGATCTTGAACATACATTAAATACAACTTTGTGTATATCATTGACATGCTTAATTTCTACAAATCTGGGACAATGTGGGCAATGGACCCAACAGTGATAATTCACATCCACTGCATTGGTCACAGATAAGAGGTTCTTCTTAATACCCAGAACGTGATAAACACTCCTCAAGGTGAGTGTACCCTTATCACTGCCCAAAGAAACGATACTCTTATTCTCGACTCCAAGAACAGTATCATCAGTTGTAATAATAGTAATATTACCTGAGTACGCTTGCAAAGAGGATAACTCTGACTCGTCCCCAGTAAGGTGGTGACCACACCTCGAGTCCACGATCCAGTCGTCTTGTAGTCGATGGTGGACAAGGCACAGACACACGTGCCTGTCATGAATACATTCCCCCATCCTTATTCCTTAGTATTAGAACCAGATCCCTCTCTCTACCTGCAGCGTGCGCTGGCTGAAGTTTTACTCTGCAGTCCTTCTTGAAGTGACCAGGCAAATTGCATCTGTAGCACCATGGACCTTCCTTCTTATTCCAATCCCGCTTAAAATACTGACTCTTCTCTTGTTGATATGAGGTAGAAGGACTATCACCAACATACGTCTTCTTCTTCTTCTCCTACCACTTCTTCTTCCCTGAGAAGAGAGCCTCACTATCTCCTCTAGAGATAGTAATCCCAGTCATCTGTCTTGCGAGGATTTCCTATGTTGCCAATAAGTTCTCTAGCTATAGCAGAGTCTTCTGAGTGGCCCAGCCTTGAACATAAGTTACAAAGGTCACATACTCCTTCCGAAAACCGCAGATTATGTGTCTCTTAAGCTTTGCCTTTGAAATTGGCTCATCAGAGTCCAATGCTGAAATTTCAGCACACAGGTTCTTCATCTTCAGGAAGAACGTAAAAACGGATAGATCTCCCAGAGTGGCTCTCGCCAACTTATTCTCTAAGAATTATAAATGTGCTACATTTTTCTTATTGAACACCCCATCAAGGGAAGTTCAAATATCAGTAGCTGACCGATATCCAATGATGTGGTCAAAGAGTTCTGGTGAGATAGCCCGCTTGAGAGTAAACTCCGGCTTTGTGATGTAGTGACGACCGTGATTCGGACGTGACTACAATACGGACTTCTAAACGTTACCGAACAAGAAATAAAAAGAGGGAACACCGACCAAAAGCGAACGAAAAGGGATCGGTTGGTTCCCAAAATCCGGGACTCGATACCACGTCCTTAGGACCTACCTCTCCAACAAGCACACAACTCACCATAAGCCGGACTCGATACAACGTCCTTAAGACCTACCTCTCCAACAAGCACACAACTCACCGCACCCACACAAGCATCTATTCATTTCAATATAGCCGTTTCAAGCGCAGCAATAATTTATTTCGGAGCGGCGGAAAACCTTTAAGAGCGATCGAAATTCGAGTCGTAATTAATTCCCTTGGTGGCACATAAATTGCGCCGAACGGAAGAACAAATCGAGGCTAGGCCACGTTGCACTCCCGAGACGGATCTACCCGTTCCGGACAACAAGAGATTCAATAACAACACCTTCAAATTCAGATTTTGCAAGCGACGGATTTAAAAATCGCGGAAAAAACGGTGCATGAAAAACCTCCACAAACTAAAACAAGAATCACACAAAGAAAGAGATTACCCAACCGGGATGAAAGTTCACACAAAGATAAGGTGGGAGAATCACTCTCTCCACGGATCCGCCGGCGTCACACCGAGGGGTTTGCAACCTTCTTCCACGGAGTCGCACCAAGGAAGCCGCGCCGGAGTCGCACCGAACGGATGGAGGGAGCAAGGGGCGGCGGTTTCACACCACACAAGGGGGGCCGGCGGTTTCACACCACCAAGGGGTCGACGGCTTGGAGAAAGCTCTTAGCCGAAATTCTCAAAGGAGGAGTTTTAGGTTTCAAATATTCAATTTCAGATATGAATTTTAAATTTTGAAATTTTAATTTTGAAAATTTGAAATTTAAAATTCGAAATTTGAATTTTAAAATTTGAAATTTGAAATTTGAAAATTTGAAAATTTTAAATTTTAAATTTGAAATTTGAAATTTTAATTTTGAGATTTGAAAATTTTTTTTTTTTGAAATTTCGCTGAAAAATAAAGATTTCAGCCCGCTATTTGCAGACCAACTGGACAGAATTACGACGTTTCCAATTTGCAGGCTGACCTAACGAGGACGAATCGAAAAATTTTCTGTTTTAATGTTGCTGGAAATAAGGTTAGGAAGCTACAGAAATTTTTTCAGATTTTTTTGACAAGTTTTAAAATTCCGAAGGATTTACTAAATGCAGACCAAACCGAAAATTTCAGATTTTTGAAAGTTCATATCAACCAACGAAGAACGCGGAGAGGAAAGCTCTTTATCAAGGGGGTTGGGTTCGAGACCTCGCCTCAACATCCCGCCGCGCTGAGAATAGGTGCGGTCATGGGTGGGGTGTTTGGGCTGCAGCCTGGCAGTGGGTGTCATTCGTGTTCCTCTGGCTCGGTGTGACTCCGAAAGAGCGGGGCGGCTCTGGGCCACTGCATCACTTTGTCTTCCTCCAAGCTATCACCGCTTCAGCATTGCCAGCGGTAGCTGTCACTTCTTGTCTGTCGTCTTCACAGACGACCTCCCAAAGGTCCTCGCCTAGAAGGTAACTCTCCAAGCACGACCTCCACTTCTTGAAGTTGGTCGGTGTTAAGAGTTCAATTCCAAGACCTCTTGCAAAACCTTCTTCCATTGCAAAAACACTGGTCTACTCAACTCCCAGAAGCAAAAAAGGAAACTCGGCAGTTGATCACTGCTCAAACCTCTGTCCCCCTGATACCATGTAAAAATTTGTGAAAAGTGGAAAATGAGAAACAAGTCGCAGGAACGCTCAATCAAACCAAGCCAAATAAACCAGATGCAAATGAAGGAAACAAATAAATCTTGTACTATCAAAATTACTTTACAGTGTGAGGCATACATGGTGAGACATGATTCGCCAAGTACCCGATGGAAGCAAAAACGTACAAGGCAAGACAAACCGGGCCGACAGAAAACTGTAACCGCCAAATCTGTCGAGCTGAACACGGAGTCCGCTGAAACCATCAGGTCTCTAGTCCACAACCTAACCGCACAGACACCCCGTTATTTCAAGCTGAAGAACTCTGTCCGTAAATCTGCAAGCCTCCAAACCGGGAGGTCGCCTAGCTTCTAGAACTAGGAACAGCTGTTGCCGAACTGAACAGACAGACCGCTAGAAGCGGACAACCTTATTGAACTGGTAAAGATTGTCAATGTGAAGATCACCGCTCCAGTTGATCACCGCTCCAGTTCGCACACATCGAGTCCGCGACTAGAGCACAAACCAGGCCTAGTCCATCTACCGAACTCGGCGAATAGAAAGGCAGTCCCCGCTACCTGTGAACTCGCGGACTGAACACAACCAGACTTGGCATAAATTATGACCAAGTCCACACCTCCAACAATCCCTGATGCGAACACAACACCAGCGGATACAAGAACCAGATCGCACAATCTGACGATCTTCACGGACACCAACCCACTCCACCATAGATCAAACAAAAAGCACAAGACCACCAATCTCGAGAAGAGTCCGCAACAGCCGGACTTGGCTAACTCCAGAAGAGTCTGCATTATGTCGGACTCAGCAAACTCCATTTGTGTCTTCAATATGCCGGACTCGACGAACTCCATATGAGTCCACAGCTCCGGCGGATAGAAAATCAATCGGCTTGGTTACATGGAAAGCTGGTTGAGTCCGCGGAATAGAAACAGAGTTGGCAACACCACCAGTCCGTGCAGCTTGATCGACCAGACCTCTGCATCAGTCCGCGCGGTCAGTCTGCACAGGTCGTGCGGTCAGTATGCATTGGTCGTCACTTCCACTTCAAAAAATTTAACATTGCTTACCATACCACGGGATGCATATGAAAATCCTCAGCGAAGCATATCAATGCAAGTTACCCTGACTAATAATTAAGCATAAAAAATAGCATTATTCACCCTAAGTACCATTATAACATCCCAAAATTTTGATCCTACTAATTGAGTCACATAGCGGATCTAATCGGTTCAATCGACCTCTCTTGGTCAGTCTATTTGGGACCAAAGTGTTTTTGTTGGTCCGGTGAACCAATTACAATTTGTTTACTCTAAATTTTGAGCTACAATACTAAAATAGACTTTTTGAGTAAATACATTCAGAATGGACTCCACGCAGTGATGTTTTCATCATAAAATAAGTATGAATTAAACGAATATATATGAAGCTCATCAAAACGGTCGCCTCGAGCAACGTGTCGCCTCAAATATAACTTTTAAGCGAGTGATCTTGGAATCGATCACAGTTAGTTATGGTAAACTCGTGAAGCCTACACGAGTTCGATGAAACTGTCAATGCTCCATTCCAATGAATATCGACGAAACTATTACGTGGACGTGAGTCCAAATAACGCAATTATCAAAAAAAGGTGCAACGAGTAAACGTCCTCAGAAAGGACCTCAGTCAGTTTCGGCCGATCATGCACGGCTGGCCGTGGGAAGCCGTGCGGTAAAGGGATCGCGCGGTCGTGGCCGTGCACGACTCTCCAGCCGCACGATCAAGAAGCCGCGCGGCATCGCGCCATGCGGCCGTGCGGCCTCGCGCTACGCGGTCGTGCAGTCCCGCACAAGATCATACTTTGCCCTTTTGCCGCACGATTAACGTGTCGTGCGGCTGTGCGGCCAAGCAAGTAGGGTCCCGTGCGGCCCTCCGGCTGCTCGATTATGGGCCCACGCGGCCACGCGGTTGTGCGGCCACGCGCATGTTCGTGCATGTCGTTGGGGGGGGGGGGGGGGGCGTGCTCTCGGTTGTGGCGGTTCTTTCTCTTCCTACTAAGGTATTATGGCGGTGCGCGTGCTCTCGGTTGTGGCGGTTCTTTCTCTTCCTACTAAGGTATTATGGCGGTGCGCGTGCTCTCGGTTGTGGCGGTTCTTTCTCTTCCTACTAAGGTATTATGGCTCTCCCTGCAAAGGGAGTGGGGTTATCCACTCCTCTATGATGAGCGGTGAAGTTTATGTTTACTCGTTTATGCTCGACCTGAAGTCCGTTTGAAAGATCAAGTGACATCGGAATTGTATGAGAATGTACCAGTGGGATGTGTATTGCCGAGTCAGTCTGAGTTTGCTAAAAAAAAAAAATCTTCGGAACCTATTTTGGAAAATTAACCCCATTAACAGTATTTTAATATGATTAGTTTATTTTATTTAATTCTTTTTAATTTAAAATAAATGAATTCATTTATTTTAAAATAGATGAAATTTGAAAAAAATAAAGTATTAATTATGTCGTTCAAAAAGCCCGATCGGGCCGGGCCGGGCCCGATCGGGCTCGGATTTTTGTCAAACCGGGCTCGGCCGGGGCTCAATTTGAGCCTGTCCGGGCCTGGCTCGGGCTCCCTCCAAAAGAGGGAGCATGATTAGGCCCTTCAGGCTGGCCCGGGCCGGGCCAGGCCAAGCCAGCCTGAATTAAAAAAGGCGGGATAAAATCCCGCATAAATTGGCGGGATTTTTTCCCGCCTAATTAGGCGCCCGCCTAATAATAGGCCGGATTAATCCCGCCTAAGATTAGCGGGATTAATCCCGCCTGATCAGGCCTGGGATCAGGCGGGATTAATCCCGCCTGATCAGACGCCACGCCGGGCTTTTACCGGGCCGGGTCTAGCCCAGTTTTTACCGGGCCGGGCCCAGGAGAACTTTTCGGACCTGGGCTTTTTGCCCCTTGAGCTTTTAAAATAGATTTCTACAGTAGCTTTTTCTTATATTTTCACTTTGATTTTCTTTCAGGTTTATTCAATTAAACGGAATTTAAATTAAAACTGAACTCCAACAAATGAATTATTGTTGATTTTCAATTTTTGTCTTCTTCCGGTACATATTTTTTTAATTTTTATTAATTTACAAGGGTGGAAGAAATCATGAACAGTGAAAAAAAAACAGAGAATTAACAATGACTTAAATCCTTGTAAAATGGCCAGTAAAACCTCCTTTGCATGGGAAATTTTTCTCTCCGCCACTCTGATCATTTTTGCGGTTCGAGTATAAAAATCATGTTCTTACAGCTGGACCCCACTCTTATTTGTGTTGAAATTGTTGAAGTGAGAAGTGTTGGAAATCGGGCGGACTGACTGGTCAGTTCGCATAGACCGCAGAGATCGCACGGACTAGGAGGATAGCCTAAGTCGGACAGCCAGTTTCGGCTGTGGTTCCTCTCTGGCGGTCTGGACGAGCAAGCACCCTGGTCGAGTAACCGGACGGATAGGAATGTCAATCCGCGGGAAGTGGTGGACTCAATTTTGAGTTCGTCGTGTCCGACAGGATTGTTGTGGCGGACTTGTTTGGAGCTCGCCCGTGTCCGACATGTATCTGTGCTTGCGGTGTGGATGTTGGATCATGGAGTTGGCAATATTGCGCGGACTAGTTGCCTGAAGGTCACACGGAATGATGGAGCAGTTCGTATGGTGGCGGACTAGAGTTGTTTAGTGGGCGCGATCTTGGTATCAGGTGGCGCAGTTACATTAGAGATCGCGGAGCTTGTTGGGACTTGGTCTGCTAGGAGTAAGTCAAGCTGGTTGCCTAGCTCGCCGAGTTCGCCTGGTTTGCGGACTACTCTGATATTCGCGGAGTTCAGCGGATCGACTGGTCACGGTTTTGCTCTAATCGCGGGCTGCAGGTTTGCGCAGACTGGAAGTTGTGTCCGCATGGTTGTGTGGATTGGTGTCGGTTTTCTGCAGTCCTCCTATGCTGTGTTCGCCATGTTTTTGGTTTGATGTAAGACATGGCGTACATGTCATCTATCCGGCCTTGTTGATGATGTGACCTTGGCAGACTGGTGTTGGTATTCCCAGTATGCGGATACATGGTGTTAGTCGACATTATGATGGTCGGTTATTCTATCGGTATGGGTGATGACGACACCTATAAATAGGATACATCAGCTTGTCATATTAAGCAGTGAACAGTAAGTAAGAGCTCGCGCTTGATTTTTGCGGTTACGGCTTTCTAACCGCTGCGACTAAAGAAGTTGAATATGTGCAAGCAGTGCGGCTAAAACCAGACGGCTAGGCGACTAGTGGAAGCTGGTGTGGAACTGTTCGCAGATACATTCAGCGGTTAGAAGCAGGTCGCGGTCTTCGCAGCTTGATCTCTTCCTCGGGGTTGCGGATAAGCGGAGCAGTTAGCTTGGTTTATCAATGGGTGCTGTTCATTTTTCCTTCAGCATTTCAATAACAACATTCCGCCCGGATAGCCGCGGATAGGCAGCTTCGGCGGTCTCGGCGGACTCAGTTGGCGGTTAGGTGGTTTGTGCGGTTATAGATCTCGGTCCGTGTGGATACTTCTTGTGGCAGTTTTTTGCTTCCCTTGATACATTGTAAAATCATGTTTTGCAATGTATATCTCACCTTGTAAAATAAGTTATTTTCAATTTAAAACTCTTGTACTACAGTTGTTGCTGTATTTTACTTGTCTTCAGTTGTGGTTGTGTGTTCCTGCGACCTCGGTTTAAGCTCCCGCACAATTTTTTGCATGGTATCAAAGGGGTGTTGAAGAGTAGCAGTTCACCAATCTAAGGTTGATATACCTTCGTGAAGTTCAAGTGATTCAGTTGATAGCATGTGTGGAGCGAGGACAATATCGCGGACTTCTTCACAAAGTAGCTGTCAAAGGGACCATTTGAACGGTTACGTGGACTGCTTGGGCTGATCTCCACTTCTCACTTCAAGAGAGAGTGTTGAAAATTTTGAAGTGAATGTGGCGGCCTGTGCGGACAGACCGCACGGACTAGTGTAGCGGCCTGGTTGGTCAGACTGCGTGGACTGGAGTGGCAGACTTATATGGAGTTCGTCGAGTCCAGCATGTTGCTGACTCATCTAGAGCTCGATGGGATCTTGGTAAAGCCTTGTTTGTCTCAGAAGGCGCAGTTATCTGGAGACCGCGGAGATCGCCGGATTGTGCGATCTGGTTCTTTAGTCCGACGAGTTGGGTTTGTGTCAAGGGCACTTGGTTGTTTAGACTTGGTCTCGGTTTTGTGCCAAGTCCAGTTGCTCTTTTCTCGCCGTGTCCGCTTGATAACACAGACAGTTAGTTGTGTCCGACAGTCCGCATATTTGTGCGGACTGACTTTTCTTTTCGTCTGGTGTTATTTTTAGGTGATGCGGACTGACTGTCTATCTGACAGCTCGACTAAGCGGGATTGTGCCTTAGTCATGGGATGTGGATGTGCGGACTAGAGCAGTGTCCGCAGGGTGCTGTGAACTAGTGGCTGTCAGCGGTGTTCGAAGGTTTTGCAGACTAGCCTTCTGTCCGGCCTTGTCGGGGGGACAAAGGCAGACTAGCCTTGTGTCTGTACTGTGCGAATAGGTTCGTGCTAGCTACATGAAGGGTGGTGATCCTATCGATTTGGGCAGTGATCACACTCTTCTCTGTGCCTATAAATAGGACCCCACCTGTCACATCATAAAACACACGAATGAACAGTAAGTGAGCTCAGGTTGTTTATTGCGGACCGTTTTTTGTTATCCACATAGATTGAGAAGTTAACCAGTTTTGTTGTTGCAGATTGTGCGGCTAGCGCTGAGAAGCAAGGGACTTGGTTCTGACTATGTCAGGGATCAGTGCGAACTCTGTGGAAATAATCGGCAGTTTGCTGTATGTTGCAGCTTGCGACCAGGAGGTCTTCTCATTGGCAATCTTTCCCAGTTCAATAAAGTTGTTCGCCAGTTGGCGGTCTGTCTGTTTTGTTCGGTAGCTGTTGTTCGCGGATTCTGGCAGCTTGCTGATTATGGACAGAGTTCTTCAGCATTGAATAATGGGTTTTCTGCGCGGTTAAGTTGCGGTCTGGCGACTTGATGGTCTCAGCAGACTTCCTTGTTCAGTTCGGCAGTAGTGGCAGTTACTAGCTCAGTCCGCTCGGCTTGTTTTTGCCTTGTATGTTTTGATTATATCGGGTACATTGGCGAATCATGTCTCGTCATGTATGTCTTGCATTATAAAGATGTTTCATAGTAGAAGATTTACTTGCTCTTCTATGTGCATCTGGTTTATTTGATTTGGTTTGGTTGAGTGTTCCTGCGACCTGGTTCCCATTTTCTGCTTATCACAAATTTTCTCATGGTATTAGAGGGAATAGAGGTTTGAACAGTGATCAACAATCAAGTTTGCTCTTTGCTTCTGTGAGTTAAGTAGACCAGTGTTTATGCAATGGAAGTTAGTTTTTCAAGAACTCTTGGAATTGAACTCTTGACGCCGACCAACTTCAAGAAGTGGAGGTCGTGCATGGAGAGTTACCTTTTGGGCCAGGACCTTTGGGAGGTCGTTTGTGGAAATGGATGGCAAGAGTTTACTACTTCCACGAGCAATGCTGTAGCGGTGAGAGCTTGGAGAAGGACAAACGCTAAGACGGAGTTTACTCTCAAGCGGGCTATCTCACCGGATCTCTTTGACCACATCATTGGATGTCGGTCAACTGCTAAGATTTGGACTTCCCTTGATGGGTTGTTCAATAAGAAGAATGTAGAGTGACTTCAATTCTTGGAGAAAGAGTTGGCGAGAGCCACTCAGGGTGATCTATCCATCTCTACATTCTTCCTGAAGATGAAGAACCTATGTGCTAAAATTTCAGCATTGGACTCTGATGAGTCGATTTCAGAGGCGAAGATTAAGAGGCATATAATCCGCAGATTGCGGAAGGAGTATGTTGCCTTCGTTACTTCTGTTCAAGGTTGGGCCACTCAGCTGTCATTGGTTGAGCTGGAGAACCTGCTGGCTTTATAGGAAAGCCTAACAAGACAGATGACTGGAGTTACTATCCCCATAGAGGAGAAAATGAGGCTTACTTCTTGGGAAGAAGAAGAGGTTGGATAAGAAGAAGAAGACGTCTACTGGCGATGGTCCTTCTACTTCATATCAGCAAGGGAAGAGCCAGTCTTCTAAGTAGAATGGGAATAAGTAGGAAGGGTCAAGGTGCTATATATGCAATCTTCCTGGTCACTTCAAAAAGGACTGCAAAGTCAAACTTTAGCCAGTGCACACTGCAGGTAAAGAGGGAGCTAGTTCCAGTGCTGAGGAAGGAGGATGGAGGAATACGTTCATAACGGGCACGCGTGTCTGTGCTTTGTCCTCTATAAACTACCAACACAACTTGATCGTGGACTCCGGGTGTAGCCACCACCACACCGGGGATGAGTCAAATTTTTCTTCTCTGCAAGCATACTCAGGTAATAATGCAATTATTACAGCTGATGATACGGTACATGCAGTCAAGAAAGAGGGTGTTGTTTCTTTGGGTAGTTATAAGGGTCCACTCACCTTGAGAAGTGTTTATCACGTGTCGGGCATGAAGAAGAACCTCTTCTCTGTGACCATCGCGATGGATGCAAGTTATCACGTTCTGTTAAGCCTGACAGAAGTGAAGTTTCTCTGTTATATGTCAGCGGTGAAAGCTGACGATGCTTAAGTAGGGAAAAAAGTAAGGGACTTGTTTGTGCTATCAAAAAGCTCCTATGCTGATCGGACGAGAGCCAATGATAGTGCTTCTATCTGGCACGAGAGGCTGAGACACATCAGGATGGACAAGTTAAAAGCTATGGCGGTATGGAGCCTTCTGAAAGGCTTTCCAATATTGTCATCCTTCGGCGACATTCATGTCTGTGCGGGGTATCAATATGGTATGACACATCGCTTTCCATTTACCAAGTTACAGAACAGATGTAAAGCACCATTGGAGTGCATCCATGGTGATCTAATTGGACCCACCGTCACCGACAGTCTTGGAGGCAGCAGGTACATGCTTGTCTTGATTTATGACGATACTAGGTCTACATGAGTGTACTTCATGCAGGATAAGTCAGACGCGTTCCAATTGTTCGTGGAGTTCAAGGAGCTTGTGGAGGGACGGATTGGTCTGTGGATAAAGAAGTTTAGAACGGACAAAGGAGGTGAGTTCGTTTCAAATGAGTTCTCTAACTTCTGCAGAAAGCACGGAATCTAGAGAGAGCTCACTTGTGCACATACTCCACAACAAAATAGAGTAGCAGAGTGAAAGATCTGTCATCTCATGGAGACCTGCAAGTGTTGGATTTATGCCGAAGGAATTCCTAGGTCCTTCAGGGCAGAGGGAATGGCCCGCGCGACATACATCATCAATCAGATACCTTTGAGTCTGATCAATATGAGGTCTCCTTATGAGTTTATGTTTAAGGATAATCCTAGCATTGAACTCCTTCGGCTGTTTGGGTCGACCTGCTACGTACACGTCCCAGAATATCTCAGGACTAAGTTGGATGCGAAGGCGAGGAAGCTTGTCTTTGTAGGCTATAACGAGATAAAGAAATGATGGAAGTGTATGGATCTTGCCATGAAGAGGTTTGTCGTTTCCAGAGACTTTGTCTTCAACAAACTGACGCCATATGTAGGTTGATCATCTATAGAGCTACAGGAAAGCTGGTCAGATTGTAAGACCCCATTTTTTTTCTTTTTCAAACCCCGGGGTCTTATGCCCAAAATCGCCGTTTTGGGGTG
Source organism: Platanthera zijinensis (assembly GCA_039513925.1). NCBI lineage: Eukaryota > Viridiplantae > Streptophyta > Magnoliopsida > Asparagales > Orchidaceae > Platanthera > Platanthera zijinensis. Next base: position 41,109,254 of record CM077087.1, read on the forward strand.
GCACCGACACTCGGGAAGGCCGCCACTACAAAATGCCGATTATGCCGGCCTTTTCGACTATCAAAGAGTAAGTAGTAATCATAAACTGAAGTAATGATCTAGTCCACAAACATCATATATGAGATGAGAAATCACAGTAGTCCACATATATAGAAAACAGAGTACTGAAATTGAATAGTACGAATGAAATATAAACGGGCTTAAGCCCGGTACATCAGATCCTCACTACAAACACTCGCGGAAGCTAAGTAATCTAATCACTCACTTAACAAGTAGTCGTTGCTCCTGTGCTAGACTGACCCACCTCCATGTGCACCGTACTCCGCTGGCGCTGGTCTCTGTCCCCCATCTGGAGCCCCTGTAATGTTGTGGTCCGAAAACCATTAGTCATAAAGACTAAGCCCTATCATCCCCTACCCCTCCTCCCATGGCTCCTAGGTACCGAGCGGGGAGAAGGATAGGGAAGCTATGAAGGTGGAGAGGTAAACAAAAGCAGAGACATGGAGCTAAAATAGCAATTTATATAGCAGGTAACATAAACAATATACATAATATGAAATAGGAACCTTGACTTACATGATCGTCTGGACGAACACATAAGCCAAGGGATCTTCTACAAGGCTCCCATCGTATAAACAGTCTCATTCCTATTTATACGATATGGTGTCGGTTGTAAGAAGTTAAAAGATATTATAAGCATAACCATAACTTATAGACTTGCCCACACAAGCCTATAAACTAAGGGGTCGTTTGACAAGGCCTAATGTATAAAACGTCCCATACCGACTTATACATTAGGGGTAAGGGTTGAATGATGATGTCATGGTATGCTATGATGTGGGTTAATGTTATGCAAGTGCAACACACACACAGGACTCTATGCGCGCATACCTTTAGTTCCCCTTATTTGGGCAGCGAGCTTCACTCCCAGGAATCTCCGTAGTGGCAAACGGAGTGTTGGAGTAATTTTCCAGCAGGACATGTGTATGTGGGACCGACCCCGTGGCTTTCCCCATCGCGTTCCTGGTCTGGGTGTTGACCCCGGTGGGTCCCCTATGACGGAATATCCCCGCAGTCCTGTGGTTGGGATTAGTCCCACATCGCTCGCAGCACTCGCTCCTCCGTGTTTATGTACCCCGCCACCCTTCATCTCAATACCTGGGTTTTGAGATGTGATATGGGTGGGTGGGTTCTCACATGGTATCAGAGGCAGGTTGTCCTGCTGCGGGGGTGTGTTGGAGTAATTTGCCAGCAGGACACGTGTGTGTAGGAACGACCCCGTGGCTTTCCCGATCGCGTTCCTTGTCTGGGTGTTGACCCCGGTGGGCCCCTTGTGGCGGAATATCCTTGCGGTCCTGTGGTTGGGATTAGTCCCATATCGCTCGCAACGCTCCCTCCTCTGTGTTTATGTACCCCGCCACCCTTCATCTCAATACTTGGGTTTTGAGATGCGATATGGGTGGGCAGGTTCTCACATGGAGACAGTGAGTCGGGCCCCCCACTACTAGGCGGGTATCCGCACTACCAGGCCTAGCCCTTACGTACGCCTCTAGAAAAACACAACCTTGAGTCACCACGTACTATGCTGGCTATATCCACCAGGCTTGCACTGGCCAAGTGTCCTCGACACTACCGGGTCAACGTATCGACGCCGGTGCGAACGACAGTCCAATACCGAAGACCCACCACCTTATTTATGTAACCAAAAATCATTCCGAGCCCCCGGCTCCCCGGACTATACCGTCCGTCATAACCACCACCGAGCCTACCGCTCGATCAACCGTATCAACTAACCTCCCGGAATACCGGGATGTGTGAAAGTGAATCACTAGTTATACTAATTGCACTTGAAGTTAATTATTCGTATTGTTTAGGTTAGCCCAGGACTGCCCCAGTATACCCGGTGAAGGGTTCTCAAGGGGCACCAGGAACTATGATGGTAGCAATAGCCCAAAGTTCCCTTTCGCAAGGCACTTACTATTATTGGTTGTTTCCTAATTCCCGATCCCTTTAATGTTATAATAGTTCTATCCCTAGTGTATTTTGACTCGTTCTCCCTCCATGGTATGGGTGTCCAAAAAAATCGGGCTCACCGGGCCGGCCCGGCCTGGTGAAAAGCCCGGTAGGCCCGGTCCCGGGCCAAGCCTGGCTCGGGCCCAGGCCGGGCCATGGGGCCCTTCCGGGCCCTAGTATAAGTCCAATGTCTGACCCGGTGCCCGACCCAGGCCGGGCTGGGCAAAGCCCGGTCACCGGGCTTAGCCCGAGCCTGGAAAAGCTCGGGCTAAGCCCGGACTAGCTGGAACCAACGGCTCTAAGAGCCGTTGGTTCCAACCAACGGCTCTCAGAGTCGTTGGTTGCCAGCACCAACGGCTCTAAGAGCCGTTGGTGCTATAGCAGCCACTTGGGCTGCTATTTGCTGCCCAAGTGGCAAAAATTTTTTAAAAAAATTTTTTAAATTTTTTTTTAAACAAAAAACTATAACCCCCCCCTCCTTTCTTCCTTTCACCCCCCCCCACCCTCTCTCTCTAATCTCTATTTCTCGCGAACATGTCGTCAACGTAGGCGTCGTCTTCCTCATCCGTCGCTCACGAAGTGGTGGAGCACAAGCGTACGACGGCAGTTTGGGAATATTTCGACTTAGTACAAGTCGGCGCGGAGCAAAAGGTGAGGTGCAAACAATGCTCGAAATTACTTTCGACCGCTGGCAACTCGACACTCGCAAGACACATTAAGTCTTGCGCAGCCAAACAAGCTCCTCCCGAGTCGACCCAGGCGCAATTATCGGCATCCGGACAAATCTGGACGTACGATCAAGGTCGGCAGCGAGAGCTGTAGGTGAAGAACATCATCAGACGCGGGTTGCCGTTCAGCCACTACGACAACGAAGAAGAGACCGAGTACATTCACCAAGGCTACAACCCAAATATCACCAAGTAAGTCAATCTTCTATTAGACGCGATGCGCTTTATTACTTAGAGACAAAACAAACTTTAATAAATTTTTTTGAAAAATTTGAGGGTCGAGTGAGTTTAACGAGCGACGTTTGGACAAGTAGTATAAAATTAGGATTATCATATATGTCTATAACGTGTCACTGGGTCGATCCCGTTTCGTTTTTTAGGGTTGTACAAAAAAAACACAATTTCGTGATTTTATGTCTACGGACGAATTAGAAAATTTCAATATTTTAAAATGGTGGAAAGGTAAAGTAAATACCTATCCTATTATGGCCTATATGACCATAGATTTACTAACGATCCAAGCTAGCACAGTAGCTTCGGAGTCTGCTTTTTGTCTTAGTGGCAGGGTTTTAAACGAGCAGAGAAGTCGGCAAAGCGAAGAATCGCTCGAGATCTGCATATGCTACAAGGACCACCTTGACACGATGAAGAGAAAACAACATATTTCAGCAATCGAGGATAGCTCCTCGGACATGGAAGACGAGATGGACGCGATCAATTTAAACTATGGCCACTAGGCAACTTTTTGTATTTTTTTGATTTGTAATTTTGTAATTTTTAATAATTTAGAATATTTTTCATTTGACATTTGTAATTTTTAAAAATTTAGAATTTCCTAATTTTTGTATATTTACAGTGTAAATTTTGCACATTCCTAAATTTGTATAAATTCATTACATTAATTATTAATAAATTTTTTTTTTCAATATTAGGTTGTTGTGTTTTTTAATTTTTTTTTTAATGGTGATTTGTAATTGTAAATAATAGTTTATAGTTATGATTTTTTTTTATATAAAATTAATTATTTAAATCAATAAATAAAAAATTTAAAATAATAACCGGGCCCGGGCCGGCCTGGGGGGCCTTACCAGGCCCCAACCGAGGGCATTGCCCGGCCCGACCCGGCCCGATTATTGCTTAGGCTCGGCCCGGGCCCGGTTCGGAAAAGCCCGGGCCCGCCGGGCTTTATGTGCACCCCTACTCCACGGGGAAGACGATGTTTCGTCGACCCCGAACGCCACTTAACACTAGCCACCTGCCTTCTCTTCCTCTTGACTTCTAAGGATGCACTTATTTCATAATTCCAAATCAGTACTCTAGAATCTCAATTCTCTAAGTAATTCAGCACCCTATAGTGAATTCTGCAGTTTTACTAAACGCAGACTTCCCTAAGCTATATGACGTCTACAAAGGGAGGTACCCCAAATTTTTATCCAATGAGCCTAAAATATTTAATGGAAGTCTATCATGAGATTTTTAATCTAAATCCATAGGTTCACAATTTTCTTAATTAATTTGGTAATTAATAAATTTTCTAAGAAATCCAAATGCCCTAGTTTTATACATGATGTACCATTTTCAGTCATGCAAAATACTTCACAAAATTATAATAAATACTAGGCATCAAGGTTACTGTAAATTCAAGGCCTTATAATTTTTCAGTAATATTTAAACCTCTAAACATAATTGTTGAACATAACTTACATTTATCAATATAATGAAACAAATACTTCTAATACACTTCCAAAAATGTCATAAAAATTACAGAGCTTTATAATCACATAAAAGTTCCTCTGACCAAATTTCACAAGATTCCAATGAGTGGTTAATTCAAAATAAATTCCTAAGTAGATAGTGCAATTTGAAGGGTTGTGAATGAAGTACTTTGTTTATTGATCTAAAATTCATAACAAAATTTTCAGAGATGCTTAACACTATAAAAATACTTTTACCAAAATTTCATCATGATTAAAGGTCATATGACCCACTTATTAATTCCTAGGGTGTAAAGACCTAAATATTTATTTAGTGGTTTAAGTGGGGTGTATGTGTCCAACTACTTCCTAATCCCTTCCTAGGGCATTTCAACCTCCTAGAATTATATGGACTAAATCCCAAGCCCATTCAAGAACATATCACCTTCTGTCCTTCACAAGCCCATAAAGTTCAATCTTAGGGTTTGAACTTGAGTCCTAGGGCAAACCCACCCCAATCCACCCATAATCCATATGGGGATGATTACTGTCATAACAAGCTAGTGACCCAAATTTCAGCCTCTATTGAGGTGATTTGGCCACTAAAACCCCACAAGGGGCATTTTGACCTAATTACCCCCCTTTTTGCCAAATCTAGGGTTTACTAAATCCCATACCAAATCATCACAAAATAGGATGAAATTTTATACAGAGTCCAATAATGACCCCAAGAACCTCTCACCAAAATTTGGGAGAATTTGGAGGTCATTAGACCCATTAATTAATTCATACTAATATTATTAAATTTTTACCAAAACTATAAAAAAGTATTGTCCAAAAATTCTACTTTTTGGAAAGTATGAGGTTAAGGTTAGGAAAAGTCTATGCTGTAAATTTCAAGGAATTTGGGTGAGTGGTTAGGTGTGGGGATCAATTTTTGTGTCTAGTCACACCTATGTATAGGTTGCATCAAAATGAGTGTTGTGGTCAAACCACTTATCCAAATGGGTTGAAATTACTTTTAAATTAACGTATACTTCAAGGGCTACAATTTATATTTTGGCTACTTTTTAAGGTTTAGCCCCTAAGGGCCTTATTTTTTTGTTCTAAAATGATGCACAATAAAAGATATTAATTCACTAAACTATACAATAATTAAATATAATAATAATATATTAAAAGGATGACCACTGTTCATCTTCTCCATAAATCGTAAAAGCAGAACCCGAAAACGCCATGCTTCCTGTAGCTTTGCATGAGCCACCCCCGGCCATCCGGCCACTTTCCCCGCCAGCCACCGCCGCCACCACCTCCGTTGAGGTGGGGGCTATCGTCGGGCGGCGGCACGGCCGCCAGAGGGGTGTTTTCCGGCGAACCCGACCACCCATTTTTTTGGAAAAACCATGGAAAGCTTCACCTGATCGGGTTCAGCTGAGCCCGATTCTCAACTTAAAAGACTCTAAAAGTGAGGGGATAAGATACTTATTACTCTAGAGGGGGGGGGGTGAATAGAGTATTCAAAAAGAAGAGACTCTAAAAACTTCTCTTCAAGCTATTTGCGGAATATAAAAACTAAAAGATTTATACTTAAAGCCTAACAGAGTGTGGTGAATAACAAAAGATGCTAACTGAAGTTTCAGTTGAGCATAAGTCTTAATACAACAACTAGCAACCTAGTAAAATCTATCACAGCCACAGTGCATTAATTAATGTAAGCAACCAGACAACACAAGAGCTTTATAGTGGTTCCCCAATTCCAATTGGGTACATCCACTCTTCTATAACCCTGGTAGGAATCCACTACAGGCTTTTGATCAGGTGCCCTGCCACCACAAGATCTGCTTTAGGTAGATCTAGAAACCCTTCAGGCTTTTGATCAGGTGCCTAAGAACCAAACACAAAGGTTTTTGATCAGGTGCCCTGCCATCAATGGTTCACTTTTGAAGGAGTAATAACCTTTTATAGGAGGTTAAGGGAAAGAGTTAAGTGTCTTCTCTGTGTTCAAGAAGCTAGTGGATTGCTCTGATATATCAAAGCTTCCCTGGCTTAGAGAATGTCAGGAATAAGCTTTGCTTCAGGGTGTAGGATCTCCAAATTGCTTGAGATGTCTTTCTGAAGCAGCCTTGAAGAAGACTCTAGATTTTGAATGAATGTTTTCTTCAGTAGCTTTGCAATTGCAGCACTGATGTTCAGAAATCTGGGAAGGTTCTTCTTCTTGAGAGAATTGAGCACTGAGAATGGTTTTTTCTGAAGACAGGATGAACTCAGGAAGAAGAGAA